>CM049371.1:1070000-1095000 GCA_026937815.1 Etheostoma perlongum | reverse complement strand
TTAATGACAAAAAAATTAGTCCACACCACCACCAACAACAATAATAATAATAATAAATAATAATAATACATTTTATTTGTACTAGCATGAAGTATAGATATTTATCTTCCATTTTAAAGCTAAATTAAGTGATTTTAAAAAAAGTAAGGGGTTAGAAACTCTAAAAGATGATGTTAGCTTATCTAAGTTTAAGTTGTTTACTAGCCAGCAGACAATATTAATAATAAACAGCAATATTCTTATTTTTGAGGCACAGGTGTTGATAATAATGCTAATAACAATACCAGCCATGTGGTTATTATCAAAATAGGCCAACATTTGGACACACATACATGTAAATACTCAAATTATTTAACCCTCGTGTTGTCCAGGAACTTGTCCTTCCAGGTCAAAATTGAAAATGAACATTTTTTTGTGCTTTTCCGATGGTTTTTGTCGCTTTTTCTGATTTATTTGTTACCTTTTCCAGCTTTTGTCGCTTTTGAGCTGGTTTAATAACAGGTTTTACACTTGGAAATCATGGTCAACAAACCTCATTTATATCAAATTATACATAAGGTTTTTACTTAAAAACGCAGAAATTATGAATTATTTTGACTAATAGTTAACATCAGAGGATGTTGAGTGGATCTCAGAGGGGTAAAAGTTCAAAGTTTAGTCCGGATACTGGTTTGAAACTATTAAAACAAAAAAAAACTCCCAACGCTATAAGATTAAATAAAACACCCAAAAAATTAAATGAAAGTAATCATTAATGTTACCTGAACAACGTATGGAATCATCCATGTTATTTTTGGCAAATTTTGGTTGAAAGAAATCCATATTTCTGATATAAAACACTTTGAGACGGGTTAAAACAGTTACAGAGGTAGTCCTTCTCCTTTTTTCAGATGTTGCATTTATTTAACTTTTAGTCTTATTTATTTTTAAAGCTACTTTAAGTATATTTGATCAGTAGAACAGCCACAGCATACTGTTATCTTATCAAGTTGTTATGGCTAATAGGTTGGTCGGCACTGGGGTGATAATGTTGTTGTGGGTCTGTCCTTCCTCTTAGCTCTGTTTTGGTCTCCACCACCTCCTAAGAAAGAAAAAACAAACATCTGACTCATTAGCTGCGAGATGATTTCTTCACCAGTTGGTTGCTAAATGTGTCATTCTGCTGCAGGGTGCTGGGGACCGAACAGTCAACCTTGTTTGGTTTATTTGCATCATGTAAATAACATGATGCAAATAAACCAAACAATGCATCATGCAAATAAACACACAGGACACAAGTCGATTGTATGAAAACCGAAAATGTTATTTGAATAGTCTAAACAACCTTAGAACAGGTTATTACAAAATAAAGAAGTAATGCAGAATCAGTAGTGACAGAAGCCAAAAGCCTTTTCATGTGAATCCCTTTTTAATACACATTGTTTACATTGACCTTTTTCACACACATTACAGACCTTAAACCTAAAAAAAATAGTTTAAATGCTTTGTGAATCTGACACCTCATGATTACTTCATAGTAATATCCACCTGTATAGTATATTCAGTACATATACAGCTGTAAATCTTGCTCACAATACTTGTTCTCTATATGTTATATTCATAGGACAAACCCATCTGTAAAATTCTGTTTATAATAGTATTAATTTCTATATTTATTCAGTACATATCCATGTCCTGCACTTACTGCTACTGCACTTCTGGTGCATTTCGTTGCCTTGTACCTGTACCTGTGTAATGACCATAAAGTAGAATCTAATCTAATCTAATGATGGTGAAGGAATGAGTGTTGGGGGGACACATTCACCTCTAAATCCCTTCTAACCACTGAAGGTTTCATCAGAGGAGACCAGCAGGTTACCAGACGTCCATGTGTGGGAGTTTGGGAGTATTATAGTAGGATCCGTGGAGGGTGGGACAGGCAGGCTGAAACTTTCCCCAAGCTTCAGGCTTCAAATCCTGCCAAGCAATAGGAATTCCATGGAGACATGAATTATGGCTCCCGTCCCCCCGTCCCCGTCCCCCGTCCCCCCCGTCTGTCAGCTCTCTTCTGGTTGGCTCCCGTATGTGCTAGTAACACTAGAAGTCCAAAACTGAAGAGTGGAAGTCAGGGTAATGTCACTTTTTAGTGTTTCTGTTTAAAGTTAATCACATATAGACACAACAGACGCCATGATAGCTTAGTTACTGATCTGGTAACCGACGGTATAAAGTATTAGTTAGTATTAGTAGTTAGTATTAGGTAAGAGTTCTTAAGGACATAAAAGAGTACCTAAATAAAAAGTAATAAAAGGTATTTTAAGATGACAAAAAACTAAGCAAACTAGAATAAAACAATAAAAGAAGTTTTGAAAAGGGAGTAATCTTTTTTTCAGCCACTTTCATTTTTAATTTGGGCTTCTGATTTTTGTTTCTATTAATAATTAACCTGACTTATTCATTTATCAAAATAGTTGCCAATCGTCAGCTCTGTTTCTAATGAACCTGCAGTTATGGTCTTCAAAGTCAGCTTTATTGTCAATTTCTTCACATGTCAAGACATACAAAGAGAGTGAAATTACGTTTCCCTCTGTCCCACGGTGGAGACAAGACATATTTTACACACACACACGTCCACAGACAAACATAACATTCAAGTAAACAATATAAAAAGTAAAAATAAGAAGGCACATGCAATGAAGAAAATAAGAGCAGCAACATTTGAGTTGAAAATGTGCAATTGTGCATACAGTAGACAGTCAATATGATAAGACCAATAAATGGTTTTTTCACTAAAGCTGTATTTTTGTCAGAATCTAAGTCCTGCTCCTTTCTGTGTGGGGTTTTCTAGACAGCGAGGCTTCATTCAGCCGCACTGAAGTCAAATGTGAACAGTGGGTCGAGGAGCTTCTTTGTTAATCTTTGCACCATGCAACAGATTGTGCCAGGAAGGCATCCCGGCTGGCACAATCTGGCTTGTTGCAGAGCTAAAAGGCCCAACATGGTCTCTCTCTCTCTCTCTCTGTGTTGTCTTTCTTTCAGTCTGCTTTACTCCACCGCCGTCCGTTTTGTTTACTGCCCTCGTCTCCGCCAGAGATCAGAGCTAAAAGGGAGCTGGCTCTCTCTCTCTCTCTCTCTCTCTCTCTCTCTCTCTCTCTCTCTCTCTCTCTCTCTCTCTCTCTCTCTCTCTCTCTCTCTCTCTCTCTCTCTCTCTCTCTCTCTCTCTCTCTCTCTGTGTTGTCTTTCTTTCAGTCTGCTGTACTCCACCGCCGTCCGTTTTGTTTACTGCCCTCGTCTCCGCCAGAGATCAGAGCTAAAAGGGAGCTCTCTCTCTCTCTCTCTCTCTCTCTCTCTCTCTCTCTCTCTTCTCTCTTCTCTTCTGTGTTTGTCTTTCTTTCAGTCTGCTGTACTCCACCGCCGTCCGTTTTGTTTACTGCCCTTGTCTCGGCCAGAGAGCCGTGGCGTGGTTTGTTGTCAGTTACACTCAGAGCCTCTATACTAACAGAGATAAGATCACCACATGCGTGGGATGTGTGAAATGTTGAATTAATTGCTTAAAAGACCTGCGATTACATTTGATTCACAACTTGGAGGTCTTGTTGCAGCATTGTTTCATGAATTTGAGGAAAGTTTAAATGGACTTAAATGAATTTAAATGGATGACACATGGAGTTCTGCTTTCGGCTCTCTTGGACCAGGTCTGTCTCTTTGTCTGCACCTCTCACTGCTCTCTAATATCTCGTGTCATGAAGCGGTTTGTACAGTACGTGGTTTTGCATTGTTTGACCTTTGTTGCTAACCATTGGCATTCATTCATTCTGGGTAAAGAGGGTGGAGCTCTGGCTCAGGGACATTCAAAAGTGAAACTGGTGTCTAATTAGAAAAGTCTATATAAAGAGACTTCAGATACAGTATTAGGGGACCACTAAGGTCTATATAAAAGAGACTTCAGATACAGTATTAGGGACCACTAAGGTCTATATAAAGAGACTTCAGATACAGTATTAGGGGACCACTAAGGTCTATATAAAGAGACTACAGATACAGTATTAGGGGACCACTAAGGTCTATATAAAGAGACTTCAGATACAGTATTAGGGGACCACTAAGGTCTATATAAAGAGACTTCAGATACAGTATTAGGGGACCACTAAGGTCTATATAAAAGAGACTTCAGATACAGTATTAGGGACCACTAAGGTCTATATAAAAGAGACTTCAGATACAGTATTACGGGACCACTAAGGTCTATATAAAGAGACTTGAGATACAGTATTAGGGACCACTAAGGTCTATATAAAAGAGACTTCAGATACAGTATTAGGGGACCACTAAGGTCTATATAAAGAGACTTCAGATACAGTATTAGGGGACCACTAAGGTCTATATAAAAGAGACTTCAGATACAGTATTAGGGACCACTAAGGTCTATATAAAGAGACTTCATATACAGTATTGGGGACCACTAAGGTCTATATAAAAGAAACTTCAGATACAGTATTAGGGACCACTAAGGTCTATATAAAGAGACTTCAGATACAGTATTAGGGACCACTAAGGTCTATATAAAAAGATAGATACAGTATTAGGGACCACTAAGGTCTATATAAAGAGACTTCATATACAGTATTGGGGACCACTAAGGTCTATATAAAAGAAACTTCAGATACAGTATTAGGGACCACTAAGGTCTATATAAAGAGACTTCAGATACAGTATTAGGGACCACTAAGGTCTATATAAAGAGACTTCAGATACAGTATTAGGGACCACTAAGGTCTATATAAAAGAGACTTCACATACAGTATTAGGGGACCACTAAGGTCTATATAAAAGAGGCTTCAGATACAGTATTAGGGACCACTAAGGTCTATATAAAAGAGACTTCAGATACAGTATTAGGGACCACTAAGGTCTATATAAAAGAGACTTCACATACAGTATTAGGGGACCACTAAGGTCTATATAAAAGAGACTTCAGATACAGTATTAGGGACCACTAAGGTCTATATAAAAGAGACTTCAGATACAGTATTAGGGACCACTAAGGTCTATATAAAGAGACTTCAGATACAGTATTAGGGACCACTAAGGTCTATATAAAGAGACTTCAGATACAGTATTAGGGGACCACTAAGGTCTATATAAAGAGACTTCAGATACAGTATTAGGGACCACTAAGGTCTATATAAAGAGACTTCAGATACAGTATTAGGGGACCACTAAGGTCTATATAAAAGAGACTTCACATACAGTATTAGGGGACCACTAAGGTCTATATAAAAGAGACTTCAGATACAGTATTAGGGACCAGTAAAGTCTATATAAAAGCATCCAAAGAGCACCATGTCATGGGACATTTAAATAAAAGTTAAAATTAACTTGCAGAGACTTTAAACTTTTTGGAAATTTGAAAACATTTCCCCTAAAGGAAGATTTAAATTCCTAAATAAAAATAAATCAAACAAAAAAAAAACATACCTTTACATAATTGTGTCATACATATAAACTCGAGAACAGTTATTTAGCCAAAAATAAATATAAACCTAATAGTGTGTATTATATTTCATCTTAATATTTTGCTTTTACATGATAAATCTTCTACTAATCTGAAACAAAACTTCAAAATAAAAGCAGATATGAGGCTTACCCTTGACGGAGGGACCAATTCAATAATCTTTAAATCTTAAAAACCACAATGATTAGTAGTAAATCGCTAATGAACAGTCGTGGTGTGGTCTTTTTTAAAACCTGACACTCCCTTACCAGCTCATTGCAATGGCCAGGCAGGTCATTTTTAGAGGTGTGAGCTAACTGCGGTGACCTCCTCTTATGGGGGGCCCCTTTCATTATCGGTCCACTCCAGGCTCCATGTGTGGCATTTCACCCTGACCCCCAGAATGTGCCACCTTGAGGCCAGCACCGGGCCATATAACGGCCCGCGCGCCCGCCCCACCTGAACACTGCTGGGATCTAACCGCTGACTAACAAACCTCTTGTGTGTTGCATCTGCTTCTGAAGGATCTTCTTCTCTCCATCTGTCCCTTTTGATTGTCTCTCAGGCCCTTGGAGACAAAGACTGTCTTCTGTTTGGACGTCTGTCCATCTATATATTCATCTCTGATAAGGTAAGTCCTGCTGTCACCCTGGACTCATTGTTTTGGTCCAGTACATCATGTTGTTTATGTCCTGTTTCCGTTCATAATCATGCTTATTGTGCTCCTGTCATCAGTGGTTGAAAGTAACTAAGTACATTTCCTCTCTTTACTTGAGTATTATGTGATACTTTATACTTGTAATCCGCTACATATCAGAAGGAAATGAGACTAAGTTCAGAAGATTGACACCTCTTTCATGTCTGCATGGTAAAATTACATTATGAGGGGCTGGTAAGTGTATTTTATTTTCTTAGACAGAGCCAGGCTGTCTGTTTTCCCCTGTTTCCAGTCTTTTGCTAAGCTAAGCTAACTGGTTGCAGCTTCATATTAACTTTACAAATATAGAGGGTTCGATCTTCTCGTGAAAATCTCGTGCAAGAAAGCCAATCGGCATATTTCACAAAATACTGTAAAACTATTTTATCAAACCTCTTCACACCAACCAGGTTTTACAAGACACGTTAAAGGTCCCGTGGCATCACAATTTCATGAGGTTTTTAAACATTAATATGAGTTCCCCAAGTCTGTCTATGGCCCCCCCAGTGGCTAGAAATGTATCCTGCTCTGCCTTTGAGGAAATGAAAGCTCAGATGGGGAGATCTGGAATCTTGCTAATCTTGCTCCTTATGAGGTCATAAGGGGCAAGGTTACCTCCCCTCTCTCTGCTTTGCCCGCCCAGAGAATTTGGCCCAGAGTTTGGTTGCATTGCTGTGTTTGACAGCGGTCGGACAACATGTACTTATCTCATTTTAGTTTGAAGGGTGTTGCTGTTACAATATTTAAAGCTGCTATGACAACAGTGTAGACACTTCTTCCTCCTTGCATTCTTCACTCGTCACTCAGCGTGTGTGCGCTAACTTGGCAGTTGTGACGGCACCGAGGCCAGAGGAGCCGAAACAAGGCTGAGGAAACAGCCTGCGGGGCAAGCTCATCCAAGAAGTCATTCACTCAAACACTACATTACAAACTTCAGTTGCCATGTCAAGTGACAGACAGTGCAACATACAGGCTTTCAAACAAACCCATAATGTGCTTTATTTTTTAGCCAACATCAACCATTTGGTAATCATTATGAGCGTGGTTATCATTTTCAGTGAGACTCAGTGAGTCTCTCATTTGGTAGAGAGACACAGCAGCGCTCTGGCACACCGCTGTTGCTGTTGGCCGAGTAACAGCAGCTGGAGCAACTGAGGACGCTTCTGTTTTATATGCTTGGAGCCTCCAGGCCCTGATGTGTGTTCCTCCCGATGTGTACCTACGATGCAGACGTAGCAGAGGAGCTTATAGACTAATACTCGTACAGGCCTCCAAGTGCTCGATGTGTAGGGACATATAGACGGAGCCTGGCTGCAGGGAAACTGTTGGTGTGCATTAATCAGATTAATGGCCGTGAGTTTTTCCAGTGGAGCTTATGAGGTCTGGACCTGCTTCTCTATCCGTCACTCCCTCCTCCTCAGCTGGTCTCTCCCCTCCTCCTCCTCTTTACTGGCCTGACCCACTTCTCTATAAACCAACAACTAGAATCCTCTCTCTCTCTCTCTCTCTCTCTCTCTCTCTCTCTCTCTCTCTCTCTGCTACCATCACCCACCTTGTTAGCAGGCCTGTATAAGATGCAGATATCTCCGTATTGTCTATTAAATGACAGGATTGACAGGATTCTCTGATCCTCTTTGTGCTTCTGAACTGAGATTTTTATCTCTTTATAACTAAGTAAATAAATGTGCTGTATTTATAAAGCGCTTTTCTAGTCTTGACTACTCAAAGCGCTTTTACATCATACAGGAAACATTCACCGTGTGTGTGTGTGTGTGTGTGCTGTTTCAGAATGTTGTGTATTTATTTCTTGACTAATGAGCGAGTACATCCTCAAATTACATGGTAAATGACGTACATGGTAAAATGATTGTTTTTTAAGTGAGGCAGCCACACCTTAGCAGCACAAAGGGACGTAGAGGTGTAGAGTTCTGTTGATGTCATTTGATATGTGATTAATGTATTCGACTGCACCTGTAGTATATGTGCGCTTCTCCTTCGTTTATTTGAGCTCGACAAACCAGCTCCACACGTCCTCTATGAGCCTGAGAAGATGCTAGCTATGCTATCGGACCTCTTTCTCTTCCTCGCTTTGTTTCTTAGGCTCGTAAATGTCAGTATCTATTTCACTTTCCTCTTTCCACACAAGCAACGGACGGAGTTTGTTCTCTCCTGCACTACCCTCGTCTCATCGCTTATACCTCGCTAGCTCCGCTCTCTCATACCTCTCTTCTTTCAGCGTTCCTTCCATCACTTTCGCCCTCTTTGAACAATACTCCTGTTCTCTGTCGGTCAGGCCTGACACTCTGCGGCCTAGATTTGGATCAAGGACCAACCTGTAGCTTTCGGATGCCTTCAGATGGTTAATGGAGTGAATGAAAATTAAACCAGGGGATAAATTGAGACAAACATTGACATTGATTCCTAGGTATTTCTGTAAGATCAAGGAAATCCCCATGAGTTGTAACATGAAAACAGGGCTGATAAAACAACTTGTGGGCCTCAGTCTCTATTACAAGTGACATATTTTACTGTATGTATAATCCAAACAGTTCTGCTTGTTTATGTCTCCAGGAGAGAGATGAATTATAACCTGGGTGGTTAAAAACCTGGAGTCCAGATGCTTAAAGGAAAAGTTTAAATATTTTGTAAAGTATAGTGGCTTTCTTTTAGATAGATGTATGAAAAGATTGATATTACTCAAGTGTGCTTGTTTCATATAAAGCCACCACCAGGTTTAGGTCTTTTAACCTGTTGTTAGTGAAAGTGTTGAAATATAAAAACATCAAACATGCATTTAATATAAATGAGATGAGAGTATGTCACGTTATTCCTTGCCATGTTAAACTGTATATAAGGGAGGCTTGGGGTTTTCTACCCCGGAGTTATTGTAACAAACATTGTGATTGGGTCTATAGTAAATATGTAGAACCATGCAACAGTGCAGTACTTATCATCAAGGGGTCATCTGAGTTTTTGGAAATGATGGCCTGTCAAAAACAGACAGGTTGCTGTAGATCATCACATTGGCTCTAATGGTGACAAGAGAGATGGCTTGTGGGTAGAAAGATGCTGTGAAGTGGCTTTGTCTCACTCTTGTTTCAGAAAGCAATGGATGTCAAACAATAATGCCTGTCTTAAATACAGTTGAAATACAGGGTTTGAATGTTGCGGACCATGCCAGACGTTGGTTGTAAATTAATGGCCGAGTGGCTGTTTTCTATGAGGGGAGCGTGTGACATTAAGCTCTTTGGGGTGAATAGTAGCTCTCTGTTGACATTTATTCTGACAGCAGGTATAGTAAAACTTGTGCACATGTGCAAGCAGCCAAACCTCCGTGTTTTCCATGAGCCGCACCCTGATACTCACACACTTCTGACCTGTAGGGTGCATGAGTAGTAATTAGCAATCCATGGCAAAGTCAGTTTAGTCATACTCGTGTTCCAGCATGCTGGTGGCAGATACCGCCGCTGCTAGCATACTTACCATTCCCCTGCAACACACACACACACACACACACACACACACACACACACTGCTGGACAGTCTCTACTGTGTGGAGAGAATTCATAACTCGGCTGTCTTAACCCTCGTGTTGTCTTCCCATCCAAAATTGAAAATCAACACTTTTGGTGACGCTTTTTATTTGTTTTTAACTTTTTTTCGGCGTTTTCAACACTACGTAACACTAACTTAACTTTAGTTATTTTTGGAATTTATGGTCAATAAATCTAATTTATAGGAAATTATCCCTAATGTTTGAGTTAGAAAAGCAGAAATTAAGAATTATTTAGACAAAAATTAAAGGAATGGATGTTGATGATAATCAGACTGGAATATGTCAACTTTTACTCAATACTATTTCAAAAAACACTTCAATGTGTTTTCAAATGTTATAAAATTGAATAAGACGCCCCAAAATTAATGAAAGTAGAGATGTGTGCTTGCCAAAGAGCGTTGGGTGGAATCAATCATGTTATTTTGGGGAATTAAAAAGAACATTGATATAGGAGAGCGGGTCAACATGAGGGTTAACTGGATACGCTGCATGGTCCTTGAGTTGTGATTTTGTGTTAAACGTCATAGCGTTTGGCTAATCTTGAATGCCACTTGTCTCCTTAAACACAACATACACACAAACGCCCCTACAGATGCATATTAAATCTTTTATTAAAGGCTCAACCAGGTGTTAGCATGTCACAGAAGTAAGCACAAGTCATTGTTCTCTCGTCTTATAGTCTGGGCTAACTGTAGATGTATTTATTTAGACTCCGTCCCACATCGTTCCCTGCAGAGCTCACCAAGGCTACCGTTGTACACTGCATCTAATTTAGCACCAGCCTGCTCCCAGTGCATCCACCGCTGTTATTCTGGGAGTCAACTAGTCATTTACAGTGGGAGGGAGGAGGAAAATGAACCAGGAACTGTTGTTGGAGAGCAACAACAGTAACACAGTTACAGTCTCCTCTGTTTGACACTTTTCTACAGTAATAACATAATTAAATTAACCCTCTTGATGTGTTTTTGATCACTTAAAAACCTTGCGGACAGAAGATCGCTGCACACAGCAAGGTCTTTCTGTAGTGGTATGTTTTCCTCCACAGTTATGCTGTGTCTGCCACATGCAGTTGTCTAGCCTTGAGACAGGGTTTTGTCCAATGGGAGGACAGCATGGAGGAAGGCAGTGTATAGAGAAGTCAGGTCACAATGAACTGTCGACAGGGTTCATCGGCGGATTCACTGAAAGTCAACTTTGAAAACTTTATTTATTTATTTCTCATCTTGGGACCACTTAGATTGATCTTGGGATCCACCAAGGGGTCCAGACTCCAGGGTTGGGGACCCCTCCATTATTATTATTATTATTATTATTATTATTATTAATACATTTGGAACTCACTTCAATGTGATTTCTTGTTGCAATTGGACTTTAAAGGTTACTTTTTTATCTCTAGTAGCACTATGGAGCTGGTTTTCAATGAGACGATCCCTGTTTTGTTTATTCGGCCCAACATGCATGCACGTGCTTGCACACCTGCGTGAAGCGATGCACAGTCCAATGCCAATGGTTTCTCACTATTCCACTGATCTACAGGTGCCTGTAACACACCAAGATATGCTGCAAAGCGCCAACAAAGGCAGAGAAGTAGAAGACGGCTAGCTAGCAAACATGAATGTAAATTATACTGGATTTGGGGAACTTAAAAAAAACAACAGCAATGCATTAAGCACAATTGTTGGACACATTGAGTTAAACATAACTTGTATATTTTTATAAGAAAACTCCACAAGGCCTCTTTTAAGGTACAGTACAGGCGTATATCTTGTTTTTCCTTTTGGCTGTTCGAGTCTTAGTTTAGTCTTAGCATGACGACTCAGAGACATAACACCGTTAAATATGATTTGTATTTGAATTATTATCAGAGACGAGTCTGTACAAATGTTTGTGCGTCTTCGCTTTGATGAATGAGATCCATTGTGGATGAACAGGACTAGCTGACACAGATTCCTGCCTCAGTAACGGAGCGGATGTGTGTGTATGGGCATCAGTGTTTGTTGTGTATAGAAGGAAAAAACTTGGCAGCAGTGTGGAGAGAAAACAGCCCTGTGAGTCAGCA
Organism: Etheostoma perlongum; assembly: GCA_026937815.1. Classification (NCBI taxonomy): domain Eukaryota; kingdom Metazoa; phylum Chordata; class Actinopteri; order Perciformes; family Percidae; genus Etheostoma; species Etheostoma perlongum. The sequence continues at coordinate 1,083,215 of CM049371.1, read as the reverse complement.
TCGATGAAGACTCTGATACCCAAAATAGAGGACATGTATTCTATTACAGATGTGTTATATGGAAATCATAAAAGCCCCCAGACCCCTCAACATACAATGCATTATTTATATTTTATTAAGCCTTTATTGATTCTATTGTTTCACTCTTCTTGGTTAGGTTCAAATGTTTTGGTCCTTTTACTTGATTTTTGTGCCCTGTCTTGAGATACTAGGCTGATTACCTAGCTTGTGAAACCTGATGCCATCTCTCTCTCTGTGCAGTCTTTCCTGTAGCCGCCACCATTCTTTGCTGTAAGGCCGACCCCAATATGTCTTCCAATGGAGACGTTAGCAACCTGGGGAGCTCTGACAGCTTCTGGGAGGTACAGTAGGAACACACACACTTCACACATGCAGACTTATTACTGATGTTAGGAGAAAACTCGAATGGGAAGGATAAATTATTAAATTATGCACTGCACTGGTAGTGCTTGCATAATTACATTAAGTACATTATTGGCTGCATGAATATAGCAATTTTATCCAAAGAGCTTCAAATGTTGCCTCTCGTTCACACACCCAGGGATCACCATGGTGCTAAGCTGCTAACATTCTGGTAGCAATTAGGGGTTTAGTATCTTACCCAAGGATGCTTCGACCTGTGGGCAGGAGGAGCTGGGGAAAATTAAGCACCAGCCCTGTGATTACAGGATGACCCGTTCTATTCACTGAGCTACAGAGTTACACAATCAGTTACTTAGTTAACAAACAGCAGACATTGCGATCTTTGTATGTGACTTATTACACCAGATCAGATACAGTATCAATAATGCCCTCACTATATTTTGTACTGGTATATGATACTACTATCCCACCATGTGTTGCGTACTTGTTGAGCTGAGAGAAGCAGCTGGAGGTGGTGTTTAGATAGAGACACAGACACATAATGAGTCTCTGCTGACTGACTGCCAGCTTCACAGCCCTCCATCTGGAAAAACTACATACCTTCAACCTTCCACTCACTCTCTGTCCTCTTTTACTATTAGCAGTTTGTATCTGTTTTAGTCTGTGTACATCATCGCTAGTCTGCTAAACATCCTGCCGTGTTAACATTTTGCTACACAAATATTAGCATGTTGATAACAAGTATTGAACTGAAAAGACCAACTGATATAACAGTAGAGTAGCATTTCAATCCGCAAGTTCAGTCGTATTTCTGTTTCCTCACTTAGTGTGTGTGTTTACTGCATCTGTGTGTGTCCCTCTGCAGCCAGGAAACTACAAAAGGACTGTGAAGCGGATAGACGATGGCCACCGGCTGTGTAACGAAATAGTCAGTTGCTTCCAGGAGAGGGCAAAGATCGAGAAGAGTTACTCTCTGCAGCTGAGCGACTGGGCCAAGAGGTGGAGGAGTGTTGTGGAGAAAGGTGAGTAAAATAAAAACAGATCATATGGGCTGCAGGCTGCAGCAGACAACGAATAAAACAAATTTAAAAAAAAAGCAATTGCTAGAGATACCCAACTATGTCATGGTAGGTGTAATGCTCAGGACCCGAGAATGCACAGTGTCAAGTGTGACGTTACTTGGATGAGCCTATTCTTGAGAAAGCTGCAAGCAATACCAGAGGTTAAGCAGTTGGTCCATCCCGAACAAGCACATTTTGAACGGGCACTGCAATAGTTAATCATTTCAGCGAGTTAGTTCACCATCTTGGTCTTGGCCCAAGAATTGACATTTTTATACACAAACAAGCCAACCAAAAAGGGCGGTTGGTCACGGTCTCTTTTTCTGTTTCAAGCTAAATGGGATGCTAAGAGTGCGTCACCTCTCCCCACTCTCGTCCCTCAGGTCCTCAGTATGGTACGCTGGAGAAAGCGTGGCACGCCTTCATGCAGGCGGCAGATCGACTCAGTGAGCTGCATCTGGAGATGCGGGAACGGCTGTCGGGCGAGGACAGCGAGAAGGTGCGCAACTGGCAGAAGGATGCCTTCCACAAGCAGATGATTGGAGGCTTCAGGGAGACCAAGGAGGCAGATGACGGCTTCCGCAAAGCACAAAAACCCTGGGTCCGCAAACTGAAAGAGGTGAGGGCTGTCTGAGTGGTTTGTGATGTCAGTGAAGCTGGATTTTTAGTTGACGCAAGTGGTTAACTAACTTAACATCACTGTGTCCACGTTCTATCAAAATATCTGTTAAAATACGAATATAAATGATCTATTGATGTTTTAAGTTAATTTAATGGTATATGGTGTTACCTTGTTACTTTAGCTTTTACTTTACAAGAGCGGGCTAAAGTAAATCAGCCGTGCGCTACCCTCGGCCATAACTGGACATTGGTGGAGACAGACAGTTAAAGAAAGTCCCATCAATGCTGTCAAAACCACCGGATCTTACTTTTGTCCTTTCCGATAAAATACCATGCTTCAACAACTCTGAATTATGTAATAGGAGCTCCTTGATGTCCAGTTCAGTAAAAATAGAAGAGGAAACTCCATCGCTCAAGCGTTCTTACCTCTTTTCCTCTTTCATATACTACTGAGACATCTAAATGTCCATGTCCATATAGAATATTTCATATACTACTGCGACATCTAAATGTCCATGTCCATATAGAACATTTCATATACTACTGAGACATCTAAATGTCCATGTCCATATAGGACATTTCATATACTACTGAGACATCTAAATCTCCATGTACATATAGGACATTTCATACGTAGATTGGTAGATGGGTATACATCAAAAAACATTTTGTTGATGATCGGAAATGTAAAGTACTGCGAAAAGACCAGAAAGTCCGTCAGGCTGAAGGTGTCCCCGGATATGGCCAATAGCGAGTGGTGTCCCAACGTGGACACAGTGACGCTAATTCCCACCGTATGTACCCACTAGGCCTGCACCATTCTGGGGAAAAACATGAATTACTTTTTTTTTAGCTTAGAATTTATATCACAATTCTCTTCCACAATGTTTTTGTCAAAAAGTGTAATGTTTGTTGCACACATGAACCATGACTAAACAAAACAAGTTGGCAGTACCAAACATAGATTTATGTTGGCGCCTATAGCACGTTGTACATCACCACAAGCCTGTAAACACAGAGGCTTCAATGGAGAGGAGGGAGAGCATTGCACTATAAAACCTATTTCATACAGTCTGTTTAAAACTTCTTTAACTTCTTTAATGTCGGCTTCGCTCTCCACAAACTCCATCAACCTCAGAAACACGTAGGGGAAAACACAAGCAGCCAATCACAGTTCTTTCCATACTTACATGGTATCTCCACTGTCGGCATATCCTGACCTGTGCAGTTACATTTCACTTTATCTTGGTGCAAAAACCTTGGAGTGTTTTAACAGGTCTTCTTTTTTTATTTTGTTTTATTTTTATTTTTTTAACATAATTGTTGCACCTGACCTTGTTCACTATCATTTTTGTATCATGCAAAGTATGAGATAGCTTTGTGATTGGGAACAGATGCTACTTTGAGAGGAGACACTTTGTTCAAGGTTCAAGGCTCTTTATTATCATGGGTCCAACAATAAGAGAAGTAGTTGTTGGCAATAGAAATCTTTGACCTGAGGCACCTCCACCAATGCTTGTTAATAACTAAAAATCACAAAAGTAAAAGCTAAAGCTGCATCGGTCAAAAAGAAATGGGGCAAGTTAAGATATAGTGTTAAAGCAATAAATCTGTGCATGCAGTGTGTTTTTATGCGTGTGGCACCCCACGCATCCAAAATAACACCCCAAATCCCAGAAAACGTGATTGAATTCATAATATGGGCACTTTAATATCTAAACAAAAAATATAAATTAAGTAATACAAGTTGTAGACAGTATGGACAAATGAATACAACTGAATGTGAACAAGTAAAAAGGAATGTAGTAATGTGTATATGCATAATTAGAAGATAATTAAAAAACTATATATTAACATGTACATACTGTACATATATCCATGTATATACATACATATGTATAAAACCTAAAAGTTAATTATATTTGACATTATGCGTGTTGGTGAATGTGTCATATTAGACTATTCAAATGTGTCAATGAGGAAACAAGACATTTAAGAAACATAATAAGGTGTGGTGAATGTAACCGAGCTATATTGATTGCGTGTGTGTGTGTGTGTGTGTGTGTGTGTGTGTGTGTGTGTGTGTGTGTGTGTGGTGTGTGTGTGTGTGTGTGTGTGTGTGTGTGTGTGTGTGTGTGTGTGTGTGTGTGTGTGTGTGTGTGTGTGTGTGTGTGTGTGTGTGTGTGTGTGTGTGTGTGTGTGTGTGTGTGTGTGTGTGTGTGTGTGTGTGTGTGTGTGTGTGTGTGTGTGTGTGTGTGTGTGTGTGTGTGTGTGTGTGTGTGTGTGTGTGTGTGTGTGCAGGTGGAGGTCTGTAAGAAGAGCTACCATCAGGCCAGGAAGGAGGAGTGGACGGCCTTTAACAGGGAAACGCACGCCAAGGCCGACCCGACCAAGTCGCAGGAGGAAGTTCGCAAATACACAACCAGGGCGGAGCGCTGCACTGAGGAGGCTGAGAAAGTACAAAACACATACAGTACATGCATACAGTACCATGTGTAGCTCCACTTATACTAGTCTGGGTGTGTCAGTGAGGCCAGAAAACATACAGTACATGTGTGTTTTTGAGTTATGAAACGCGACTAGGCTTGTCTCCACTGTTCTCTGCTCTGCTAAAAAATAAATACAACAGTAGAGAAAAAGCTCCAGGTCCTGGAAAGGGAAATTGTCAACCAAAAACAGGGAAATCCTGAGACAAATTCAAGGTCAGGAAGTACACAAAGATCTGCATCAGGCAACAAAAAGACATGAAATCCAATATCATGACTCATTCGTAGAGTCTGCAAAAAAGCACCTGGACTTCACTGTTTGGACACACAACCAGACTGTATGTATCAGCAGGCCCTAGTGTTGCTGTTTCATGATTGCGTTTGTTCGCAGTGTGGGACAAGTGTCCCAATCCTGAAAAGGAATATTATTTTTCTTAGGTACATAGCAGCTAATCTGAGGCCTGACAGCCAAATCAAGTGGGAATCTATCAAAATTGTTCTTTTAAGTACCAAATTTCTTCGTTCTTGTTGCAGCTCCATAAGGAAAACACAAACAAGGAATTTGAAACTAAAAAAAAAGCTTTAACTTTGGAAGAAAACCATCTAACTCAAACTGCTCAAGTTTTCTCATTTTGGCTACAGCTGAACTTTAGGGTGAATTTTCTCACTGAACAAAGACTTTTTGTTGTTGTCCCCCATCACTTACTTTGAAATCCCCTGTGGCCGGTTAGCTGTAGCTGTAGCTAGTTGGTAGAGCAGACGCAGCTATAAAGAGGTTTACTTCTCTGCGCAGTGGTCAAGGGTTTGACTGTGACCTGCGGCCCTTTGCTGCATGTCATTCCCCCCTCTCTCCCGTTTCATGTCTTCAGCTGTCCCGTTTAAATAAAGGCCTAAAAATGCCCCCCAAAAGAAGATGGTCAGGTACAACAGGGGGGCTAATTACAGCGACCAAAACAGATTTTGCATGGACAGAATTGTTTTAATGACGATTATACATCTTAATACTAATAAATGAGAGGAGTCAAACAAAACATTTAGCAAAAAGTCCTGCTAAATACTTAGATATTATTTCCACATTTTCAACACCTCACAGCTGAAGACCATTCCATAGAGTAGATACAGCCACAGCTTCTCACCAGCAATAGACTTGAACTAAGTGTGTACGCTTCCCACGTAACTCAGTGTGTGCTCTGTGTGTGCTCTGTGTGTGTGTGTGTGTGTGTGTGTGTGTGTGTGTGTGTGTGTGTTGCAGGGGAAGGAGCGCTACACAAAGGCCCTGGAGGAGCTGAACCGCTGTAACCCTCGCTACATGGAGGACATGGAGCAGGTGTTTGACCTCACCCAGGAGGCAGAGCGCAAGAGGTTGCGTTTCTTTAAAGAAGTCCTGCAGGACATCCACACACACCTCGACCTGTCCGTGAAAGAAGGGTAGGACACACACACACACACACACACACACACACACACACAGAGGGGGATTAGGTGATGGTGAAGGCATGCAGAACGCCAAGGCTTTAATGTGTGTGTGACCATATGTCTATGTACACAGGGATTAATAGAAAACTCATGGAGTTGTCCATTAACTATTGACCTCTCATTCTATTTGAACAAGCCACTGTTACCACAGTAACCACCATTGGTAAAGCCGGACCAGATCTTTGTTCAAATATTGAACAAAAACTTCATCTTTAATTAACTCTTTGAGTGGGAAGTGATGAGATTTGATAGGAATGTACTTTGGGAAAAGTCCACCCAGTGACTTGTCTTTTGTTTCTTACAGGTTTTCCTTTACAGTAAAATGTCTAAAATCAAAGTCAACGGTAAAGTTGACTTGAAGTATAGAAGAGATTGTTCAGGATCCTAATGAAAGCCCACCTGCCCTCCTACAGTGACCTCAGTCTAAACCCAAACTCCAGACTCAGACTGAGCTCTGTCATTACCTGAAGGGAATTACAAGGGCACTAATGAGCAGCTGTCTGTTCCCAACCTTTTTAGCTTATGATGCATGTGGCCTTATGTTTTTGGGTTGTCCGTCTGTCCCAATACAAGAAAAAGTTTAAAGTACTTGACAGTTTAGTACTATAAATTAAAAACATCCCTTAACTGTGAAGCATACAGTGGAATATTGAGTTCGAAGGTTTTGACCCTGGAGTAGTTTGACAAAGAACTGTTGGAGCCATCACAATTTACAAAATTCAACAACTTTGGAAGTTTGTGAATGGACCTTTTATTAAGGTTAAAAAGAAAATGGTGGAATATTTCTATAAACTTACAAGTTTACTCTTAGATTTGCATTTGGACAAACTGTTCATAAAACGTCCAGACATGTGCAAAAATGTCCCACTATACAGTATATTCACTGGGTTTTGAAAGAATTAGCTACTTTGGCTACTTTGATGAGTTTTGGAGGGTTTATATGTATTTATGTAAAAGTATTTCTGGCCCCGGTCTGTTTTCTGTTGAATACAGTCAACCGGCTTTAAGAGAAAGTCCAGTGTCCAAACAGCCATCAGTCATTTACTTGCAGCTCTTGGGAAGGTTGGCTGTAGATGAATAGATGAAAGTTTTTCCTTCATATCACCTCTGAGTGTAAACAAGCCAGCAAGGAGCTGATACGTCTGACTAGAAAATATGCACATACAATAGACTTATCTGGATTTCCACCTTTTTAAATGTAGGCCAAGCCCCGGGAATACACAATATAATCAGTAACAATAACATACAGTGTAATTGTGTGTACAGTACAGTGTATTCCGGGGTGTACTGCTAATATAGTAGGTGGTCTTGAATACAGCCATTGTTTTAGTTTTACAGCAACCTAATTGTTTTAATTCACTCTCTGTGGTCTCATCAAACTTGTTTCCAGCAGCAGCATGCAGCTTTTTTTTAGCAAAAACGTTGTGATTAAGCCACTAATTATTAACTGTATTTAGCAGCTAAAGAGACAGATATTTCCCTCAGGAGTTGGAGGAGACCAAAACTGCTAAGTTAAAGCTAAAAGTAGAGTGAACATTGAACTCAGATTCATCATTGCTCTGTGTCTGCTGATGTGTAAATAAGGGCTGCAACTAATTAATCAGACTATAATTCTCTCAATTAATTGTTTAGTCTATAATATGATGGAAAATAGTGACTAAAGATTGCCCAACACTTTATATAATACTAATAATAATCTTTATTTGGAGAGCACTTTTCAAAAACAAGTTACAAAGTGCTTTAATAAGTGTAAAGACAATAATACCCCAGAGTCATTAAGTCAAAAAGATAAAAGCATGAAAACATTAAAAAGACTAAAATACAGATAAATATAAAATTAGTAATATACAATAAAATAAAAGGGATAAAATAAAGTCAAATATGATCCGGAAAGGCTCTCCTATAGAAGTATGTTTTAAGAAGGGACTTAAAGGAGTTCCCTCACTCAGCTGACCTTAATCCTCAGGCAGGCTGGTCCAGAGCCTCGGGGCCCTGACCCCAAACGCCGCCCCGTTTTCAGTCCCCTTTTTTTTTTGGTGTATATGGGACAGTCGAGACTCTGGACCAGATAGCAGACCTCTGCCTGAGGATCTCAAGGTGCGTGCTGGTGTATATGGGACTAACATACTGGGAGCCAGTGTAATGAAGCTAAGACATACTGGGAGCCAGTGTAATGAAGCTAAAACATACTGGGAGCCAGTGTAATGAAGCTAAGACATACTGAAGGACATACTGCCAGTGTAATGAAGCTAAAACATACTGGGAGCCAGTGTAATGAAGCTAAAACATACTGGGAGCCAGTGTAATGAAGCTAAGACATACTGGGAGCCAGTGTAATGAAGGACATACTGGGAGCCAGTGTAATGAAGCTAAAACATACTGGGAGCCAGTGTAATGAAGGGAGCCAGTGTAATGAAGCTAAGACATACTGGGAGCCAGTGTAATGAAGCCAAGACATACTGGGAGCCAGTGTAATGAAGCTAAAACATACTGGGAGCCAGTGTAATGAAGCTAAGACATACTGGGAGCCAGTGTAATGAAGCTAAGACATACTGGGAGCCAGTGTAATGAAGCTAAACATGAAGTGTAAAAAGCTAAGACATACTGGGAACCAGTGTAATGAAGCTAAGACATACTGGGAGCCAGTGTAATGAAGTGTAAAACATACTGGGAGCCAGTGTAATGAAGCTAAAACATACTGGGAGCCAGTGTAATGAAGCTAAGTGTACATACTGGGAGCCAGTGTAATGAAGCTAAGACATACTGGGAGCCAGTGTAATGAAGCTAAACATACTGGGAGCCAGTGTAATGAAGCTAAAACATACTGGGAGCAATGAAGCTACTGGGAGCCAGTGTAATGAAGCTAAGACATACTGGGAGCCAGTGTGTAATGAAGCTAAGACCTATGACTACTGGGAGCCAGTGTAATGAAGCTAAGACATACTGGGAGCCAGTGTAATGAAGCTAAGACATACTGGGAGCCAGTGTAATGAAGCTAAAACATACTGGGAGCCAGTGTAATGAAGCTAAAACATAAGGGAGCCAGTGTAATGAAAAGACATACTGGGAGCCAGTGTAATGAAGCTAAAACATACTGGGAGCCAGTGTAATGAAGCTAAGACATACTGGGAGCCAGTGTAATGAAGCTAAGGGGAGCCAGTGTAATGAAGCTAAGACATACTGGGAGCCAGTGTAATGAAGCTAAGACATACTGGGAGCCAGTGTAATGAAGCTAAACATACTGGGAGCCAGTGTAATGAAGCTAAAACATACTGGGAGCCAGTGTAATGAAGCCAAACATACTGGGAGCCAGTGTAATGAAGCCAAAAAGCCAAAAAGCAAACATGGGAGCCAGTGTAATGAAGCTAAGACAAACTGGGAGCCAGTGTAATGAAGCTAAGACCTACTGGGAGCCAGTGTAATGAAGCTAAGACATACTGGGAGCCAGTGTAATGAAGCTAAGACATACTGGGAGCCAGTGTAATGACGCTAAGACATACTGGGAGCCAGTGTAATGAAGCTAAAACATACTGGGAGCCAGTGTAATGAAGCTAAGACATACTGGGAGCCAGTGTAATGAAGCTAAGACATACTGGGAGCCAGTGTAATGAAGCTAAAACATACTGGGAGCCAGTGTAATGAAGCTAAGACATACTGGGAGCCAGTGTAATGAAGCTAAGACATACTGGGAGCCAGTGTAATGAAGCTAAAACATACTGGGAGCCAGTGTAATGAAGCTAAGACATACTGGGAGCCAGTGTAATGAAGCTAAAACATACTGGGAGCCAGTGTAATGAAGCTAAAACATACTGGGAACCAGTGTAATGAAGCTAAGACATACTGGGAGCCAGTGTAATGAAGCTAAAACATACTGGGAGCCACTGTAATGAAGCTAAGACATACTGGGAGCCAGTGTAATGAAGCTAAGACATACTGGGAGCCAGTGTAATGAAGCTAAGACAAACTGGGAGCCAGTGTAATGAAGCTAAGACATACTGGGAGCCAGTGTAATGAAGCTAAGACATACTGGGAGCCAGTGTAATGAAGCTAAGACATACTGGGAGCCAGTGTAATGAAGCCAGACATGTAAGTGTAATGAAGCTAAGACCTACTGGGAGCCAGTGTAATGAAGCTAAGACATACTGGGAGCCAGTGTAATGAAGCTAAGACATACTGGGAGCCAGTGTAATGAAGCTAAGACATACTGGGAGCCAGTGTAATGAAGCTAAGACATACTGGGAGCCAGTGTAATGAAGCTAAAACATACTGGGAGCCAGTGTAATGAACATACTGGGAGCCAGACATACTGGGACATACTGGGAGCCAGTGTAATGAAGCTAAGACATACTGGGAGCCAGTGTAATGAAGCTAAAACATACTGGGAGCCAGTGTAATGAAGCTAAGACATACTGGGAGCCAGTGTAATGAAGCTAAGACATACTGGGAGTGTAATGAAGCTAAACATACTGGGAGCCAGTGTAATGAAGCTAAGACATACTGGGAGCCAGTGTAATGAAGCTAAGACATACTGGGAGCCTGAAGCTAAACATACTGGGAGCCAGTGTAATGAAGCTAAAACATACTGGGAACCAGTGTAATGAAGCTAAGACATACTGGGAGCCAGTGTAATGAAGCTAAAACATACTGGGAGCCAGTGTAATGAAGCCAAGACCTACTGGGAGCCAGTGTAATGAAGCTAAGACCTACTGGGAGCCAGTGTAATGAAGCTAAGACCTACTGGGAGCCAGTGTAATGAAGCTAAAACATACTGGGAGCCAGTGTAATGAAGCTAAGACCTACTGGGAGCCAGTGTAATGAAGCTAAGACCTACTGGGAGCCAGTGTAATGAAGCTAAGACCTACTGGGAGCCAGTGTAATGAAGCTAAGACCTACTGGGAGCCAGTGTAATGAAGCTAAGACATACTGGGAGCCAGTGTAATGAAGCTAAAACATACTGGGAGCCAGTGTAATGAAGCAAGACCTAAAAACATACTGGGAGCCAGTGTAATGAAGCCAAGACCTAAGCCAGTGTAATGAAGCTAAGACCTACTGGGAGCCAGTGTAATGAAGCTAAGACCTACTGGGAGCCAGTGTAATGAAGCTAAGACCTACTGGGAGCCAGTGTAATGAAGCTGGGACCTAATGGGAAGTGTAATGAAGCTAAGACCTACTGGGAGCCAGTGTAATGAAGCTAAGACCTACTGGGACCAGTGTAATGAAGCTAAGACATACTGGGAGCCAGTGTAATGAAGGGGCTAAGACCTACTGGGAGCCAGTGTAATGAAGCTAAGACATACTGGGAGCCAGTGTAATGAAGCTAAGACATACTGGGAGCCAGTGTAATGAAGCTAAGACATAAAACAAGACATACTGGGAGCCAGTGTAGAAGCTAAGACAAACTGGGAGCCAGTGTAATGAACTGGGAGCCAGTGTAAAACATACTGGGAGCCAGTTGAAGCTAAGAATGAAACTGGGAGCCAGTGTAATGAAGCTAAGACATACTGGGAGCCAGTGTAATGAAGCTAAAACATACTGGGAGCCAGTGTAATGAAGCTAAGACATACTGGGAGCCAGTGTAATGAAGCTAAGACATACTGGGAGCCAGTGTAATGAAGCTAAGACATACTGGGAGCCAGTGTAATGAAGCCATACTGTGTAATGAAGCTAAAACATACTGGGAGCCAGTGTAATGAAGCTAAAACATACTGGGAGCCAGTGTAATGAAAAACATACTGGGAAGTGTACATACTGGGGGGGGCCAGTGTAATGAAGCTAAAACAGGAGTAATGTGGTCATATTTGTTTGTTCTGGTTAAAAGCCCGGCAGCAGAGTTCTGGACAGTCTGGAGTCCATCGATGGATTTTTGGGATAAACAGGTGAAAAGGCTGTTGCAATAATCCAGGCGTGATGAGATGAAGGCATGTAAAATGGTCTCATGTCCTTAAAAGTTAACATAGATCGAATTTTAGCTATATTTCTAAGGAAACTCTGCTTTAAATTAGCTGGGGAACATACTGTAGTGGAGCATTTAATAACTATAGAGACAACTATTTCCCTTTTTTAGAAGTTAATGGAGACCAAAAATGGCTACAAGAAAGAGAAAATTTGACTTCACATTCATCAAATGGACACAAACATGACTTCACAATAATGCTAATGTTGCTCCATGTCAGTCTAATGTGTAAATGCAACACGTTCAATACAATCACTTCAAAAGAGGATAATATATCATTGTTTACATCATGTTCTGCTGCCACAAAGTGACAAAAATGGGTGAATCAGAACATTAAAGTTGCAACCAGTGAGATAAACAAAAGCTGAATCTATAAATCTCCATAAATCAGAGAGGAGCTGCAGATTCAGGTGATTTTTCTTTGCATCTTCATCACATCGTTGTCTGATAATTCATCAGAGGAGCTGCATGTTAACGGGGGAAATTAACATATAACGCATTGAATTTATAAAGCCAAGTTCAGTTGAGACCATAGCTTTAAAGTATAAAAGAGAACAGTGATTGATAGGCAGGATCTGTCCCCGGAAATGTCCCCAGTTTTCACTGTGACTGACAGACCCGATACTGGAATGAAAGAAAGAAAACTCTGACCAAACGGAGCCGATCGAGCAGCGCTGCTCAGAGCTCAGAGATGTTTTAGAAAGCCGTATTTTACCATGCTAAAATCACTGATTATTTACATGGAGTCTGGTGGAGATATGCTGCTCTATACACGCTAAAAGTAGTGATTATTTACATGGAGTCTGGTGGAGATATGCTGCTCTATACACGCTAAAAGTAGTGATTATTTACATGGAGTCTGGTGGAGATATGCTGCTCTATACACGCTAAAAGTAGTGATTATTTACATGGAGTCTGATGGAGATATGCTGCTCTATACACGCTAAAAGTAGTGATTATTTACATGGAGTCTGGTGGAGATATGCTGCTCTATACACGCTAAAAGTAGTGATTATTTACATGGAGTCTGGTGGAGATATGCTGCTCTATACACGCTAAAAGTAGTGATTATTTACATGGAGTCTGGTGGAGATATGCTGCTCTATACACGCTAAAATCACTGATTATTTACATGGAGTCTGGTGGACTTTTATGTTTTAAAAAGGATCTTAATCTTTAACAGAAAGGTCAGCCTCCTTAGAAATCCTTTCCATAATGTTATCAGACACTTAGA
>CM049371.1:1055000-1067500 GCA_026937815.1 Etheostoma perlongum | reverse complement strand
AGAGAGACAGAGAGAGAGAGAGAGACAGAGACCGAGAGAGAGAGACCGAGAGACAGAGAGAGAGAGACCGAGAGAGACAGAGACCGAGAGAGAGACAGAGAGAGACAGAGAACAGAGAGAGAGACAGAGAGAGACAGAGAGAGACAGAGACCGAGAGACCGAGAGAGAGAGAGAGAGACAGAGAGACAGAGAGAGAGACAGAGAGAGACAGAGAGAGACAGAGAGACAGAGAGAGAGGCCGAGAGAGACCGAGAGAGAGGCCGAGAGAGACAGAGAGAGAGACAGAGAGAGAGACAGAGAGAGAGGCCGAGAGAGACAGAGAGAGAGGCCGAGAGAGACAGAGAGAGAGACCGAGAAAGACCGAGAGAGACAGAGAGAGAGAGAGAGAGACAGAGACCGAGAGAGACAGAGACAGAGAGAGAGGCCGAGAGAGACAGAGAGAGAGGCCGAGAGAGACAGAGAGAGAGGCCGAGAGAGAGACAGAGAGAGACAGAGAGAGAGGCCGAGAGAGAGAGAGAGAGAGAGACAGAGAGAGAGGCCGAGAGAGAGGCCGAGAGAGACAGAGACAGAGAGAGAGGCCGAGAGAGACAGAGAGAGAGGCCGAGAGAGACAGAGAGAGAGGCCGAGAGAGACAGAGACAGAGAGAGACAGAGACAGAGAGAGACAGAGACCGAGAGAGACAGAGACCGAGAGAGAGAGACCGAGAGAGACAGAGACCAAGAGAGACCGAGAGAGACCGAGAGAGAGAGACCGAGAGAGACAGAGACAGAGAAAGAGAGACCGAGAGAGACAGAGACCGAGAGAGACAAAGACCGAGACCGAGAGAGAGACCGAGAGACAGAGAGACCTCAGGATACCAGGCCCCCCTGATTTTGTCCTGTGGCCACTGACAGTAATGCATAATTATGTAGTTGTAAGCAGTGATGAGGAAATGCTTGTTAGTGTTGATTAATGAACTGTATTTGTCAACATATACAACTATTAAGCTTCCAGAGGTTTTCCAGAATTTAGAAATAAGAGTAGAGAAAGAAAGGGGGAGATGTTGGCAGAAAGAAATGAATCTCTTCTGTTCTCTGAGGAATCTCCTGACGTTCCCACAGCGCCGCTCGCATGCAAACAAGAGAGCCATTGTCCCAACCCACACACACACATTTGTCTTTCTGTACTTCTGAGGACTTTCTGTTAACTACATTCATTCATAACTCCAACCTGAAGTACTCAGCTGCATACTTATACCTTAAAAATGTAAGGCTTTTAAAGAGAGAGGAGCAGTAAAATGACCTCACTTTGTCTGTTTGGTGTTATTTTATGCTTGTGAGGCCATTTGGTACACACACACACACACACACACACACACACACACACACACACACACACACACACAAAACCTCCTGCTGACAGTTTGGAGGAGGTTCTGTGCTCAGCGGAGACTGAAAATAACAGTAAGTGTATCCCCAGCCACCCACTTCTGTCAGAAGCCTGTTATTATGGCCAAAGTGTGTCTCTGTGTGTTTGTTTTTGTCTGGCTGTGATCCGATCAGACTCCATTGATTATCTACCACAGGACAGGCGTGATCATTACATGGCCACTATGTAAATTATCATTGTTGCTAACTGTGTTTTATACTGGGGGATGTTCATTAATCCCATTTCTTGCTCTACCCCTATCAAATTAATAAATGTATTTATTGTATTTGCAACATTTTTTGTTTTGTCATCATTGTAATTTTAATTTATTATAATCTTTTCAATAATCCATCCATCCATCCATCCATCTTCATCCGCTTATCCGGAGTCGGGTCGCGGGGGCAGCAGCTCCAGTAGGGGACCCCAAACTTCCCTTTCCCGAGCCACATCAACCAGCTCCGACTGGGGGATCCCGAGGCGTTCCCAGGCCAGGTTGGAGATATAATCTCTCCACCTAGTCCTGGGTCTTCCCCGAGGCCTCCTCCCAGCTGGACGTGCCTGGAACACCTCCCTAGGGAGGCGCCCAGGAGGCATCCTTACCAGATGCCCGAACCACCTCAACTGGCTCCTTTCGACGCGAAGGAGCAGCGGCTCTACTCCGAGCTCCTCTCGGATGACTGAGCTTCTCACCCTATCTCTAAGGGAGACGCCAGCCACCCTCCTGAGGAAACCCATTTCGGCCGCTTGTACCCTGGATCTCGTTCTTTCGGTCATGACCCAGCCTTCATGACCATAGGTGAGGGTAGGAACGAAAATTGCCCGGTAGATCGAGAGCTTTGCCTTCTGGCTCAGCTCTCTTTTCGTCACAACGGTGCGATACACAGAATGTAATACCGCACCGGCTGCTCCGATTCTCCGACCAATCTCACGCCCCATAGTCCCTCACTGCGAACAAGACCCCAAGGTACTTAAACTCCTTCACTTGGGGTAAGGACTCACTCCCCACCTGAAGAAAGCACTCCATCGGTTTCCTGCTGAGAACCATGGCCTCAGATTTAGAGGTGCTGATCCTCATCTTTTCAATAATAAGCTTACTAATATCTGACTATTTCCTTCTATATTAGAAAATGCTGCAGTGTACAATACAATTATAAATCATACTAACTACAACTGGCTACTAGCTGTAAGAGATCTAGCAACCCACAAATCCCTGAGAGTGTTCAATTGAGCAATGTTGCGTTTTATTGCTTGTGTGTTTAACTTTTCGTGTGTGTGTGTGTGTGTTGTGTGTGTGTGTGTGTGTGTGTGTGTGTGTGTGTGTGTGTGTGTGTGTGTGTGTGTGTGTGTGTGTGTGTGTGTGTGTGTGTGTGTGTGTGTGTGTGTGTGTGTGTGTGTGTGTGTGTGTGTGTGTGTGTGTGTGTGTGTGTGTGTGTGTGTGTGTGTGTGTGTGTGTGTGTGTGTGTGTGTGTGTGTGTGTGTGTGTGTGTGTGTGTGTGTGTGTGTAGGAGTGGTCTCCAGAGGCAAGTTGCTCCATAGGCAGGAAGGACCGAGGCGGACACTCTGAGGACAGCGTGGTTACTCTCACCAACATTGTCTCATCTGGTGTAACTGATGTCCCGCCGAGTCCCATCACCCTGGACAGCAGGTAGGAGGACTTCTCCACGTCAGCTGCAGACTAACTACAACCCTCATTTTTTTCATTATTGGACTCAATCCAACACCTAGTTTTATTTGCTCTGTTTTTTTGAGTAAGCCATGAAGTATAAACCGGAGTATGTGTGTGTATGTACACTGGGAAAGGGTGGTGCAGACCTTTTCCCAGTGTACATACACACACAGATGCACAATATATACGTGTGTGTTTGTTACAGACAGATATAAAGGTACGTAGCTTATAGCGCATGTAGTTTAGTTTGTAGTCACCCTGAGGAGTTAACATCCTGTACATAATGCACTTTAATTAGCAGCTAGAAAGGTGTGTGGTTGGGTGGGTGTTGTGAGACTCTGTTACTGGTTTTAACATCTGTACAAACTCAGCTCCCAGCAGTACGTAAACCTCAAAAGCAAACGACATTTGGCAATAAGTAATTTGCTCTACTTCTTCATCTAATCCCACCATGCTGCTGCTGGCAGTGCTCCATGAACACACGGTCCTTCAACTGTAGGACTCTAAAAAGTCTTAGAAAACACTCACAACCTAAACCCAAAACCCTCTGCAAAACATGTCTGTGTTCTTGGAAAATAGCCGGTTTCTTTTGCAGATGAGACAGGAAGCAGTCACTTTAAACTGCACCGAATATTAGAGGTGGGACAAGCTCGTGAGATTAAAGTGAGATGGGACTTCTCGTCAAGGTAAAAATTATCTCACAATATTGGTCACAAGTGCAGAGCAGCCGCCTGTAGACATGTCTAACCTGGTTGTTCTTTTAATACATCTGCTTTTGAAGATGAGTCTGGCCTCCACATTAGCATGGAAGATCACCTGCCCATTCGCCAAAGTTGACTCTTAGTTTACTTTTGCAGAGCGGTAGTGGAGTTGCAATTGCACAAAGCTGCCGGTAGAACCCAGCGTTAAAACATTAGTACGGCCACCCTCTCACTCTCACTGCATCTGCAGCGGGCAGTTCAGTGTGGCGCTGATTTTAAATGAGTCGGAAGCAGAAAGCCAAGCCTAACTTTACTTTTAATGATATTAAACAAAGAGAACTGTTCTCTTCTTGTCTTAAAATGCTCCTAAATCAATACAAGAGCAGCCTAATTCCTTGTTTACTGCTGCAATGAAATGCTTGGTTACGTTGTAACCTTGGTTCTCTGAGTAAAGACTATTTTTCCAGTCATTTTTCTTAATTGAAGTTTTCTTTTAAATAGTATTAAAATCTCGCTCGTGAACCCAATCTCGTGTCTCGTCTCGTGAGCCGAGTGTCTCGTCCCACCCCTAACAACAAATAATAATAATATTGTCATCCTCTCTTAAGCCTTTGCTCTTCTAGCTTTAAAAGTAAATTAAAGGTGTGTGTGTGTGTGTGTGTGTGTGTGTGTGTTGTCAAGTTTTGCCGGTACACAAATATTAAAAGCCATTTATGCATCAAATTATCTCATAGGCCAGATCTAGTAGTTTGAATATTATGTCCAGTAGAAGACATAAGTTGAACATGGTGTTTTCAGACCTCTATTGTGAGTTTCTGTGCAGCCATTAGCAGCTTCCAGCTGGTCTGTGACTGTCCTGGTTTCCAAACTAAGACTGGTCCTCCTCTGTGAGCTCGTTGCCGTTCCATAAACTCATTGTGGTGCCTGAACGTCTCAGTGGATGTCACTGGACATCCGTGCTGACAACGGCTGTGGTTGCCAGGAGATGTGTGATGTAGCAACAGAGCCTCTCTTTGTTTATTTACAACACCTCAGTTGGGGCACATGAAAAAATCACTTTTTCTGGGATTTGGGGTGTTATTTTGTGTCTCTGGTGCTTCCACACACATACAAACTTGGGAAAAAACCCACCCATGCTGTTTTGAGTGAGATATGGTTTCTGAATGTCCTCTGCCTTCAGTCTCCGTGTGAGCTGTTCAAAATCTGCATGGCTTTCTACGTCACTAGAGACGAGGTGGCTAACTGTAACATGCTAGCACTAGCATGCTAGCTCGTTCTCAATGGCAAAACACTGCTACAACACACACTAGTTGACCATAATCTCCAAAAGAACTACTTCCATGTCCCTGTTTGGCAGGTATTCCACAAGTGGCCCTCCTTTAGACTCCCAACAAAGGTAGCACAGAAGTGGGATGTCTCACTCTGGAGCTAAAACAGAGAGCTAAACACACAGGGAGAAAACAGGATCTGCAGTACAATGTGCAGTACAACAAAAATACTGAGTTTTTTGAAAATGAAACCATGGAAACCTATTCTGGTCCAACCTCAAAATACAATTATGAACCTGAAATGAGCATAATATGCTTTATGCTTTAAGTATAAAGGGATACACATGATGCACGGTAACCCAGGGAGATGTTTGAGCAACTACAAAACTGAGAAAACCAACCAGCTAAACTAATTTAACTTTATTATATTTTGTGCTTAAAAACAGTGTATAGACTAAAATAGACTTTATAATTGTAATTGCACAAGCTTGTGTACAATTAAATTTGCTGTGCCGTACCTGATTATAAAAGTAATAATTACACAAAAAAAACATCATTCACTACATGGACTCATTCCAGTCATCCCAATCCATTAATATATGAATAAGTATTTTAAAAGCATGGAAACAGTAATGCAGATCTAGATCATGACACGGGGTGGGGAAATGTTTTAATTTGTTCAGTTCACTGATGGTTCTTGGATTAAAAACTGTCCTTCAGTGTGGAGGTGTGAGCTTTGAGTGCACCAAGTGTTAAGCAATGATTGTATGTTTCTATAACTTGTGATGCTGCATTCAAGTGCACTTGGTGTAAATTTGGGACTCTGGATCTTTGCGTCTGCCTGACTTGGTGTGTCTCCTCTCTCAGGGTGAAAGACTACTCGTCGGACTGGTCCGACGAGGAGATTCCTAAGAAGGTGCTGGCGCAGAACGGCGTGGGGGAGGCGGAGGACGACGAGGATCAGGTAGAGGCGGTGCGAGTCAGAGCGCTCTATGATTACACGGGCCAGGAGGCCGATGAGCTCAGCTTTAAAGCAGGTATTAACCCTTACTAATGCTTATAGAGGAGGAGGCATCACAGTGGAGGTTTGGTCATAAAATGTGCAATGCAAAAAGTATTTTAGCTTCACTGAAAGCCCATAAAGGACTAAACTTGTGATGGAAGAAGTATTCAGACGTTTTGCTCAAAGGAGTGCTGTGAAATGAAAAAGATCGATGCTGCCTACACCGAGTTATCCTCCTGCCAGAGTTAGCACCCAGTCGATTGTCACAACTTTCACGCCTTTCTGTCACATCTACCGCAGTCAAATTCACTGTGTTCACTCGGAATCAATCACTGCACACGGCTAGGCGCTGGTGAGGACATTTCAAGCTTGTTTAGAGGCCAAAAACACGTTAAAACTTGCCCTGTTTAAGCCTGTGGGGTGCTAACTCTAGCAGGAGGATAACTCGGAGGAGACAGCACCGATGGGTTTCATTTTTCTCGCTACTGACAGCACTACACATTAGAAAAAAACAGAGCTACATGTTGAAATTGACCGGAATTCTCCTTTAAGTCAAGCTAGTAATACCACTGAGTAGAAATACTCGGCTACAAGCTAAAGTTCAACATTCAATAACATTCAGCAACATTCAGCAACATTCAGCAAGTATTGACATTAATATATTTAAAGTACTAGAAGAACTCAAAGCTAGTAGTAGTTTGATGTTGTCCAATAGCAGCGAGGGTTGTAGTACGATATTAGACATATCTATAACAGCTTAATCACAACATAAGCATTTGGAAATGGTAAGATAAAGAGATTAAAACTTAATTTTCTGTATAACAAAGTATGAAGTTATGATCTGGTGAAAACACGTTATATGGTAGTAATGACATGATTCAGTTTTGATCTTGAGTTTAAACAATAAAAGACATACAGCAACAAAATTCACTACAATACTTCTTAAAACAACATTATAGTAATTTAAAAGTAAATGTAGTAGTTATTAAAGGGTAACCAACTCCTTTATCTACCAATTTAACCCTTGTGTTGTCTTCCCGTTAACCATGAACTTGTCCTTCCAGTTCAAAATTAATAATTAATAATTTTTCCATGTTTTTGTCACTTTTTCCAGCTTTTGGCGCTTTTTTTAAAACCCTGAGCTGGTTTAATGACAGATTTTACACTTATATACTTATACACTTATTCTTGGATTTCATGATCAACAAACCTCATTTATATCATACATACGTTTTTAGTTAAAAAGGCAGAAATTATGAATTATTTTAGCTAATAGTTAAGATCAGAGGATGTTGAGTGGATCTCAGAGGGGTAGATGTCCAAGTTTAGTCTGGATACTGGTTTGAAACCATTAAAAAAAAAAAAAAAAGAATTCAAACGCTATAAGATTAAATAAAACACTGAAATAATTCAATGAAAGTAATCATTAATGTTACCTGAACAACATATAGAATCATCCATGTTATTTTTGGGTAATTTGGTTGAAATAAATTCATATTTCTGATAAAAAACAGTGTGAAACGGGTCAGTTTGACCCGAGGACAACACGAGGGTTAACAACTGATTTGCAGATGTTCTTTAAATTACAGCTTCACAAACATAAATGCACATTTCTTTTTGTTGCCCTGTGATGCCTCCCGTCTTGACACATTTACACACACACACACACACACACACACACACACACACACACACACACACACACACTCATGTCAAACACACTGTTTCAGACATGAGTGTGTAGATCAGATGTGACAGAGTCACAGAAACTTCATCTTTGGTCAAAGCTTTAGTGGATTAATAAAACATTTTTATTAATCAACATGAAAGCTGTTTCCTCGTCCGTCTGTTTTTAGATCAAGAAATGAAATAATAACTTCTTGACATGGAATAAGTTTTACTTCTTTGAACACAAGACAATATTTCCCTTTCATCTTTTATTTTATAATTAAGACAAAAACTGCCTAATTTCTGCGATTGGATTGGGTCATTATTACTAAGATTTCAAATTAAATTTGTAATATGTAATTATTTTTCCTAATTCAGATATAACGTTATTTTTCTGTGACTTAAAAACATAATTATTGGCAAAGTTTAACATGTAAAGTGGCTGATAACAGGAGAAGTGTGTGTTTCTGCATGATGTGGGACAGATGGGACAGATGTGAAGGTTGAGCAGCTTCACATCATCTGTTGTGATGCTTTTATTTTGATGGAACAATTTCTCTTTTAGTGTAAAATGAGAAAACTCTTAAGCTTCATTAAATGCTCACATCGGTGTTCTTGTTGGGACTAAAACCTCCTCTGAGTGATCCACTGGATGTTTTATTTATCAAGAATGCTAATGGAATGAAGAAATAAGTGTTTAAAAGGAAGAAAGTTTGGTGAAAACACACATTAATGATGAACGATGTCATCAGACAAACAGTATGAACTGCATAGACATTCAGTTATTAACAGTCAAATATGCAGATCTCTCTCTCAAATGATCTTGAGGACAACAGTTTCTCTGTGTACTGTTTTTCTGATGCTTGGAAGATTATTTCCTGTATTCTCCTATACTCCACACACACCCTCTTCTCCTTCTCTGTCCTTCTCTCTGTCCTCTCTGTCCCCTGTGTCCTTCTCTCTGTCCTTCTCTCCGTCCTTCTCTCTGTCCCCTGTGTCCTTCTCTCCGTCCTTCTCTCTGTCCTTCTCTCTGTCCTCTCTGTCCCCTGTGTCCTTCTCTCTGTCCTCTGTGTCCTTCTCTCCGTCCTTCTCTCTGTCCTCTGTGTCCTTCTCTCTGTCCTCTGTCCTTCTCTCTGTCCTCTGTCCTTCTCTGTCCTCTGTGTCCTCTGTCCTTCTCTCCGTCCTTCTCTCCGTCCTTCTCTCTGTCCTCTGTGTCCTTCTCTCTGTCCTCTGTGTCCTTCTCTCTGTCCTCTGTGTCCTTCTCTCTGTCCTCTGTGTCCTTCTCTCTGTCCTCTCTGTCCTTCTCTCCGTCCTTCTCTGTCCTCCGTCCTTCTCTCCGTCCTTCTCTGTCCTCTGTGTCCTTCTCTCTGTCCTCTGTTCTTCTCTCTGTCCTCTCCGTCCTTCTCTCGTCCTCTCTCTGTCCTCTCTGTCCTCCGTCCTTCTCTCCGTCCTTCTCTGTCCTCTGTGTCCTTCTCTCTGTCCTTCTCTCTGTCCTCTGTGTCCTTCTCTCCGTCCTTCTCTCTGTCCTTCTCTCTGTCCTCTGTCCTTCTCTCTGTCCTCTCCGTCCTTCTCTCTGTCCTCCGTCCTTCTCTCCATCCTTCTCTGTCCTCTGTGTCCTTCTCTCTGTCCTTCTCTCTGTCCTCTGTCCTTCTCTCCGTCCTCCGTCCTTCTCTCTGTCCTTCTCTCTGTCCTCTCTGTCCTTGTCTCTGTCCTCTGTGTCCTTCTCTGTGTCCTTCTCTCTGTCCTCTGTCCTTCTCTCTGTCCTTCTCTCCGTCCTTCTCTCTGTCCTCTGTGTCCTTCTCTCCGTCCTTCTCTCTGTCCTTTTCTCTGTCCTTCTCTCTGTCCTTCTCTCTGTCCTCTGTCCGTACTTTGTGCTTTTATTGGACAGAAAGTCCACAAAGGGCTGTGAGTTATGTTCATGTGAGAGAGGTCCTATGGATGACATTGTAGTGAATCAGCTGATGTGGATTGTGAGATACTTGTGGGAGGTTAGACCGTACATCCTGCCAGTTGAGATCGATATTCAGGTCTGGCCAATCGCGTGCCCAGATCCTCTCGAGAGGGAGGGCGGAGCCCGCTTACTGCACCTTGAACATGCGTAATGGACCCCAGTCTTGCCTATTTCATCACAATCAGGGACGGCAAGAGGAGTTGGTTGAACCAAGCTTTCAAATGCGAGCAGACGCATTCGGTACGAGCCAGGTCCCCAGGGACCTACGCTGGACTTTGAACCCAAACGGTGTCCTAACAACTTCTGTGCCCGTCCCGTGATGCGTGGGGCTCAAAAAGACGCTTTTCGACAGATTTACATGGTGAAAGAGACCCACGAACTTACTCGTTTCATTATCATTTAGAATGTCTAAATCACGAGGACTCACTTTTCAGCTGGCGGTGAGGTGGCCCTGCTTGGTTTAACCAGGGCCACTGTAGAGCTCTGGGTGGGGGGGTCTGAGGGACTCTGAGGTAATGAAAGCTGATGGGACCACGGAGGGGGAGACCTTATTTTAGAAAAGCTTACCTGAGCTCAGCTAGCTTATCGTGAACCAGGACCAGATCACTGAGGAACTGGGACAGTCTAGTCCTAGTTCATCTTGTTGGATTGTGTGCTTGTCTAGGCTAAAGACTGGGGTAGTTATGTTTAACCCTTCATCTTCCCTCCAGGCGAGGAGCTGCTGAAGATGGGCGAGGAGGACGAGCAGGGCTGGTGTAAAGGACAGCTGAGCAGCGGCAAAGTGGGCCTCTACCCCGCCAACTACGTCCAGGCCATCACGTCCTGATGGCCCGCCCCCGCTGCTCACCCAGCCAATGGTACAACCACACTCACAATGCCAGGACCAATCAGAAGCTGTTAGTGCTGACATGTAGACAGTGAACGCGGACCGGTTTTGGTGATGGGCTGTAGAACTTAACTAAGTTAGATTTTTTTTTTTTTTCTGTTGTTTGAGCTGCGTTTTGGGAAATCAGTCCAAGTCCAGTCTTTGTGAAAGGCTGTTGACTCGGCATGAGGCCGGCCAACGTGAACACACTGTAGAGAAACATGGACCCGGGTTCTCTGACGGGACGTCTTATCAAAACTTTGGATTTTGGGTTTTCTGCTTGCAGAAAATCCACATTTAATCAAAGAGGACAACAGCTGGGTGGTGCAGCAGCGAGAGCAACCACAGCGACTGGCTGTGATTGGCTGACATTAATCAAACAGCTTTTTTTTTTTTTTTTTTTTTCTTTTTTATTGTAGACGTTGTTTGACATTTTGGGAAGAAGGCTGATTTTCTTGCTGAGTTAGATAAGAAGATGTATACAGCTCTCATATCTCATATTAGGGTAAAACTAGCCGCCTGTTAGCTTAGCATAACGACTGGGTGTTTTTCAGACTCACTTTTGGAAGTAAAAGGCTCAATGATTTAGTTTTTGCACAGACGACGTTAAGGGAGCATTTTCTACATTGTGGAGATTCTGATTCATCTGTATTAAAGATGATCTACTACTTTATCTATATCTGGTTCTTTCATTTAAAAAGTCCAAGTTCCAAGCGTGTATGCATAAAAACACTGAGGTGTAAGAAGAAAGAAACTCTGAGAACAAGACAACTCTGATTGCTAATGTCAAAAGACGACCGGGTTGACGAGGCTTTGGTTTTGTTACCTTTGGTCAGCCGGGCTAGCTGTTTGCAGTTTTTAGGCTAGGCTAAGCTAAGCTAAGCTAAGCTAAGCTAAGCAGCTGTAGTCTTGTATGAGATATGATAGAGGTTTTGATCTTGAGTACGGGCAAAGAAAGAAAGAAAGAAAGAAAGAAAGCCAAGTTGCTTCCCAAAATGTCCAACTATTGTTATGAAAGCCTTGGTATTCTCATCAGTGAATAAAATGTACTTCTTGTGGGGTTGGAAAGATATTTTAATAGCTAATTTGACTTTTATTTCCAGTAGATATCAGTGCTGTCTCTGGTCCAGCTGTTTGAATCAAACCGGTCTGGAGTCAGAAGGATTAAATAAATCTAACAAAGACGGTCAGTGCCTTAGTCAGCGAGGCCGGACATTAGAAACCAGTAAAATGTCCTTTTAAAACCTTTTACCTTCGGATTTGGATCATTTAGCATTTAGCTCCACAATGCTTCGGTTACTTTCTATTTTATTTGTAGGTGTCACACTGAATTCACTTTCTCTCCTTTTCATTGATTTTGTTTATTTGTAATGTGATAGCTGTATGTTCGTATTAAGTTAATTGATTTTGATTATGGACGGTAAAAACTGCCACCGGTTTCTTTTTTTTAATAATAGCGTTTCTACAGTCGGCTTATGTACTTCCTAACTTCCTAATTTGGGGCGTTTAACCTGCAGAAGGTGGTTTGTTGCTAGTCTAGTTTCGCTGTGCTGTGATCATGGAGCACGCGCACCCCTAACATCTGAAATAAGGGATCAGAATTGTTCAGTGTTTAGCTTTTCTTTGTGAGTTTGTGGTTCGTGTGTGAGGAAGCCTCCTTAAGTCTGTCTTAAGTTAACCCACATATAACAGAAATAATAGATGATTAATGTGCTGCTCCTTTTATTCTTTCCAGATTTATAACCTGTACAGAACATACAGTGGGAAGCAACAATAAAGCGCTTTCAGACTTTCTCTTATGCTCTTGCTTTCGTCCTGTACAGTGGTGATTAGCAGGGTATCTGCGTTGGAACCGATTAAACCCCTGGGGGGGGGCGAGCTTGGAGGGTCCCTGGTCCAGTGTGATGAGGGGACCCCTCCCCGGGTCTTCTTACTGAAGGAAGGGACTGTGGCGCCCTCTGCTGGTCCAAC
>CM049371.1:1027500-1050000 GCA_026937815.1 Etheostoma perlongum | reverse complement strand
CCGGCATGATGGCAGCACAGTGGTGTTTGAGGTCCAGAGCGCAGGCTGTGTGGAGGACCGGGTCCACAAAGATGTCCGCCTTACTCTCCTTCAGCATGTTCAGGACTTCCTGCAACACAGAAAGAGGAAGAAGATGGAGTGTCTGCACCAACGCCTAAGAAAGGTACTTTAAAGGAAGTTAAAAAACATTTCAAAGACATTTTAAACATTTCCCAACAAAATGCATGTATCTTTACGAACTTGTGTCAATGTTTTCTGAAGCAAAACACTGTGTTCTTGGTTAATTAATGCATTTTTCCTTCAGTCCACAGACACAATATTTACCTTTTTACAAGCTTCCAGTTTGATTTTCAGCAAATTGACTTTCAGACATTCTTCCACCTGACCGGTCTGCTCCTGAGCTGCTGCCTCCTCCGCACACAACCTGGAGATCTGAGGGGGGAGGAGAGAAGGGAAGGAGGAGAGGAGAGAAGGTAAGGAAACAGGACAGAGGAGGAGAAAGGAGAGACAAGAAGAGGAGAAGAAACAGGACAGAAGAGAGCAGAGGAAAGGAAATGAGAATAGGAAAGAGGAGAGGAAATAGAGAGAGGAGGGGACAAAGGAGAAGAAATAGGACAGAAGAGAGCAGAGGAAAGGAAATGAGAATAGGAAAGAGGAGAGAGAGAAGAGAGGGGACAAAGGAGAAGAAATAGAACAGAAGAGAGCAGAGGAAAGGAAATGAGAATAGGAAAGAGGATAGGAGAGAGGAGGGGACAAAGGAGAAGAAATAGGACAGAAGAGAGCAGAGGAAAGGAGAATAGGAAAGGGAGGAGAGGAGTGGACAAAGGAGAAGAAGAAATAGAGGGGACAAAGGAGAAGAAATAGGACAGAAAAGAGCAGAGGAAAGGAAATGAGAATAGGGGAGAGGAGAGGACAAAGGAGAAGAAATAGGACAGAAGAGAGCAGAGGAAAGAGGAAATAAAGAGAGGAGGGGACAAAGGAGAGGAAATAGGACAGAAGAGAGCAGAGGAAAGGAAATGAGAATAGGACAGAAGAGAGCAGAGGAAAGGAAATGAGAATAGGAAATAGGAGAGGAAATAGGACAGAAGAGAGCAGAGGAAATAGAGGGGACAAAGGAGAAGAAATAGGACAGAAGAGAGCAGAGGAAAGGAAATGAGAAGAGGGGACAGAAGAGAGCAGAGGAAAGGAAATGAGAATAGGAAAGAGGAGAGGAGAGAAGAAGGGACAAAGGAGAAGAAATAGGACAGAAGAGAGCAGAGGAAAGGGAGGAGAGGAGGGGACAAAGGAGACAAAATAGGACAGAAGAGAGCAGAGGAAAGGAAATGAGGATAGGAAAGAGGAGAAGAAATAGGACAGAAGAGAGCAGAGGAAAGGAAATGAGAATAGGGGAGAGGAGAGGACAAAGGAGAAGAAATAGGACAGAAGAGAGCAGAGGAAAGGAAATGAGAATAGGAAAGAGGAAATAGAGAAGAGAGGAGGGGACAAAGGAGAAGAAATAGGACAGAAGAGAGCAGAGGAAAGGAAATGAGAATAGGAGAGGAGGGGACAAAGGAGAAAAAATAGGACAGAAGAGAGCAGAGGAAAGGAAATGAGGATAGGAAAGAGGAGAAGAAATAGGACAGAAGAGAGCAGAGGAAAGGAAATGAGAATAGGGGAGAGGAGAGGACAAAGGAGAATAGGACAGAAGAGAGCAGAGGAAAGGAAATGAGAATAGGAAATAGGAGAGAGGAGGGGACAAAGGAGAAGAAATAGGACAGAAGAGAGCAGAGGGAAAGGAAATGAAATAGGAAAGGAGAGAGGAGGGGACAAAGGAGAAGAAATAGGACAGAAGAGAGAGGAGGAAATGAGAATAGAGAAAGGAGAGGAGGGGACAAAGGAGAAGAAATAGGACAGAAGAGAGCAGAGGAAAGGAGAATAGGAAAGGGAGGAGAGGAGGGGACAAAGGAGACAAGAGGACAGAAGAGAGCAGAGGAAAGGAAATGAGAATAGGAAAGAGGAGAAGAAATGGAGACAGAAGAGACAGAAGAGGAAAAAGGAAATGAGAATAGGAAAGGAGAGGAGAGGGACAAAGGAGAAGAAATAGGACAGAAGAGAGCAGAGAGGAAAGGAAATGAGAAGAAAAGGAGGAAGGGAAGAAAGAAAGGACAGAAGAGAGCAGAGGAAAGGAGAATAGGAAAGGGAGGAGAGGAGGGGACAAAGGAGAAGAAGAAATAGAGGGGACAAAGGAGAAAAATAGGACAGAAGAGAGCAGAGGAAAGGAAATGAGAATAGGAAAGAGGAGAAGAAATAGGACAGAAGAGAGCAGAGGAAAGGAAATGAGAATAGGGGAGAGGAGAGGACAAAGGAGAAGAAATAGGACAGAAGAGAGCAGAGGAAAGGAAATGAGAATAGGAAAGAGGAAATAGAGAAGAGGAGGGGACAAAGGAGAAGAAATAGGACAGAAGAGAGGAAATAGGAGAGAGGAGGGGACAAAGGAGAAGAAATAGGACAGAAGAGAGCAGAGGAAAGGAAATGAGAATAGGGAGAGAGGAGGGGACAAAGGAGAAGAAATAGGAAAGGAAATGAGAATAGGAAAGAGGAGAGGAAATAGAGGGGACAAAGGAGAAGAAATAGGACAGAAGAGGCAGAGGAAAGAAATGAAAATGAATAGAAAGAGAATAGGAAAAGAGAAGAAATAGGACAGAAGAGAGCAGAGGAAAGGAAATGAGAATAGGGGAGAAGAAATAGGACAGAAGAGAGCAGAGGAAAGGAAATGAGAATAGGAAAGAGAGAAAGGAAAGGAAATGAGAATAGAAAGAGAGGAGAGGGGGGACAAAGGAGAAGAAATAGGACAGAAGAGAAAGGAAATGAGAATAGGAGGAGAGGAGAGGAGGGGAAAAGGAGAAGAAATAGGACAGAAGAGAGCAGAGGAAAGGAAATGAGAATAGGGGAGAGAGGAGAGACAAAGGAGAAATAGGACAGAAGAGAGCAGAGGAAAGGAAATGAGAATAGGAAATAGGAGAGAGGAGGGGACAAAGGAGAAGAAATAGGACAGAAGAGAGCAGAGGAAAGGAAATGAGAATAGGAAAGAGGAGAGGAAGGGACAAAGGAGAAGAAATAGGACAGAAGAGAGCAGAGGAAAGGAAATGAGAATAGGAGAGAGGAGGGGACAAAGGAGAAGAAATAGGACAGAAGAGAGCAGAGGAAAGGAAATGAGAATAGGAAAGAGAGGAGAAAGAAAATAGGACAGAAGAAGAAATAGGAAGAAGAGGAGAGGAAAGAGGAGAAAAGGAGACAAGAGAAGAAATAGACAGAAGAGAGCAGAGGAAAGGAAAAAGAGAATAGGGGAGAGAGAGAGGAAAAGGAGAAGAAATAGGAAAAGAGAGGGGAGAGAGGAGGGGACAAAGGAGAAGAAGAAGAAGAGAGACAGAGAGACAAAAGAAGAAAAGAGAGCAGAGGAAAGGAAATGAGAATAGGAAAGAGGAGAGAAGGGACAAAGGAGAAGAAATAGGACAGAAGAAGAGCAGAGGAAAGGAAATGAGAATAGGGGGAGGAGAAGAAATAGAAGAGGACAAAGGAGAAGAAATAGAAAGACAGAAGAGAAAGAGGAAAGAGGAAAGAGAGAAGAGAGGAGGGGACAAAGGAGAGGAAATAAGACAGAAGAGAGCAGAGGAAAGGAAATGAGAATAGGAGAGAGGAGGGGACAAAGGAGAAGAAATAGGACAGAAAGAGCAGAGGAAAGGAAATGAGAAGAGGAAATAGGAGAGGAGAAAAGAGGGGACAAAGGAGACGAAATAGGACAGAAGAGAGGAGAGGAAAGGAAATAAGAATAGGAAAGAGGAGAGGACAAAGGACAGAAGAGAGCAGAGGAAAGGAAATGAGAAGAGGGGACAGAAGAGAGCAGAGGAAAGGAAATGAGAATAGGAAAGAGGAGAGGAGAGAAGAAGGGACAAAGGAGAAGAAATAGGACAGAAGAAAGGAAATAAGAATAGGAAAGAGGAGGAGAGGGGAGGGGACAAAGGAGAAGAAAAAGGACAGAAGAGAGCAGAGGAAAGGAAATGAGAATAGGAAATAGGACAGAAGAGAGCAGAGGAAAGGAAATGAGAATAGGGGAGAGGAGAGGACAAAGGAGAAGAAATAGGACAGAAGAGAGGAAATAGGAGAGAGGAGGGACAAAGGAGAAGAAATAGGACAGAAGAGAGCAGAGGAAAGGAAATGAGAATAGGGGAGAGGAGAGGACAAAGGAGAAGAAATAGGACAGAAGAGAGCAGAGGAAAGGAAATGAGAATAGGAAAGAGGAGAGGAAATAGAGAGAGAGGAGGAGACAAAGGAGAAGAAATAGGACAGAAGAGAGCAGAGGAAAGGAAATGAGAATAGGAAAGAGGAGAGGAAATAGAGGGGACAAAGGAGAAGAAATAGGACAGAAGAGAGCAGAGGAAAGGAAAGGAAATGAAATAGGAAAGAGGAGAGAGAGAGGGGAAAAGGAGAAGAAGAGAGCAGAGGAAAGGAAATGAGAAAAGGAAATGAGAAGGAAATAGGGGGACAAAGGAGAAGAAATAGGACAGAAGAGAGCAGAGGAAAGGAAATGAGAATAGGAAAGAAGAGAGGAGAGGAAAGGAAATAAGAATAAGAAAGAGGAGAGGAAGGGACAAAGGAGAAGAAATAGGACAGAAGAGAGGAAATAGAGGAGGGGACAAAGGAGAAGAAATAGGACAGAAGAGAGCAGAGGAAAGGAAATGAGAATAGGAAATAGGAGAGAGGAGGGGACAAAGGAGAAGAAATAGGACAGAAGAGGAAAGGAAATGAGAATAGGAAAGAGGAGAAGAAATAGGACAGAAGAGAGCAGAGGAAAGGAAATGAGAATAGGAAAGAGGAAATAGAGAGGAGAGAGGAGGGGACAAAGGAGAAGAAATAAGACAGAAGAGAGCAGAGGAAAGGAAATAAGAATAGGAAAGAGGAGAGGAGAGAAGGGGGGACAAAGGAGAAGAAATAGGACAGAAGAAAGGAAATGAGAATAGGAAAGAGGAGAGGAGAGAGGGGAGGGGACAAAGGAGAAGAAATAAAGAAGATCTTCAGAAGAAAGGAAATGAGAATAGGAAAGAGGAGAGGAGAGAGGGGAGGGGACAAAGGAGAAGAGGGGACAGAAGAGAGCAGAGGAAAGGAAATGAGAATAGGAAATAGGAGAGAGGAGGGGACAAAGGAGAAGAAATAGGACAGAAGAGAGCAGAGGAAAGGAAATGAGAATAGGAGAGAGGAGGGGACAAAGGAGAAGAAATAGGACAGAAGAGAGCAGAGGAAAGGAAATGAGAATAGGAAAGAGGAGGCGTGTGTGTTTGTACCTCGTCTGTGTGTGTGTGTACCTCGTCTGTGTGTGTGTGTGTGTGTGTGTGTGTGTGTGTGTACCTCGTGTGTGTGTGTGTGTGTGTGTGTGTGTACCTCGTCTGTGTGTGTGTGTACTGTGTGTGTGTGTGTGTGTGTGTGTGTGTACCTCGTCTGTGCAGTGCATCTGCAGCTGTGGGTCGAGTCTGTAGTCGAGCGCTGACTCCTGCAGGATCACTCTGATCTGATCTTCACAGTCTGAAGACAACTTCTGAACCAAACCCCAGCCACAAAACACACAAACTAAGACAACCGTATGGTCTGTCTTCATTTTACCAGTGCTATTAAAGGATGTAAACATTTACAAAGTATCATGAAAAACAAACAGTATACCTTATAGTAGAAACTATGTACAGTACCTGTAAAACTTTAGGATTACTAGAGATATCTTCATTTACATTTTAACTTGTATTTATTGCTGGTTTGATTTCATCATTATCTTTTCTTTGAAGTTTTGCCCGTGTGATTGTTGGTCTAAATGTGTTTGTGATAGTTAGACAGCTGGTGGCTTCTCCTCCAGCTGCCAGTCAGCTGGTGGCTTCTCCTCCAGCTGCCAGGCAGCTGGTGGCTTCTCCACCAGCTGCCAGTCAGCTGGTGGCTTCCTCCAGCTCCAGCTGCCAGGCCAGTCTGGTAGCTTCCAGCTCCTCCAGCTGCCAGTCAGCTGGTGGCTTCTCCTCCAGCTGCCAGTCAGCTGGTGGCTTCTCCTCCAGCTGCCAGTCAGCTGGTGGCTTCTCCACCAGCTGCCAGTCAGCTGGTGGCTTCTCCTCCAGCTGACTGGCAGCTGGTGGCTTCTCCTCCAGCTGCCAGTCAGCTGGTGGCTTCTCCTCCAGCTGCCAGTCAGCTGGTGCCAGTCAGCTGGTGGCTTCTCCTCCAGCTGACCAGTCAGCTGGTGGCTTCTCCTCCAGCTGACTGGGATGTGATGGTTAGACAGTAGTGGCTTCTCCTCCAGCTGACTGGGATGTCGTGGTGTTCTCACCTGGTCAGCGTATTTGAGTTTGAGGCAGGCGATGACCTGGCCCTCCAGCTCGCTGTCCTCGCTCGCCTTGTTCAGGATGGGCTGGCAGAACTTTGGGATGTCGGCTCGACAAGCTTTCCTCAGCAGCGGGTTCAACCTGTAGTCTGGAGGAGGAGGAAGAGGAGGAAGAGGGGGGGCGTTGAGTCCCATCAGGCTCAGACTTGCTGCATCTCCCGGTATGTTACTAACCCTTTTACTGACCGGTGTTCTGCGTGATCTGTCTCTTGGTGATCATCTGTTTACACTTGGGATCCATCAACTCGCTGTTCTTGTTCTGTTTCAGACAGTGAAGGACGTTCCTGGCATCCGCGTCGGTGCAGAACCGCTGCAGGAGAGAAGTTTCCATCAACAACCAACACACCTAAAGGGTCATTATGTCACTTTATCTTAGCTGCAGAGCTCTGGGAACATGCGACATTACCACCACGAGTGGCCAGATTATCTACACCCAGAGGTTACTTAAGTTTTAGAAAACATTGTACTTCTAGGAGTAGTTTTAAATCACTGTACTTGTGTAGATTAGTGAAGAAGAAGAGAGTACTCTTACGAGAGAGAGAGAGAGAGAGAGAGAGAGAGAGAGAGAGAGAGAGAGAGAGAGAGAGAGAGAGAGAGAGAGAGAGAGAGAGAGAGAGAGAGAGAGAGAGAGAGAGAGAGAGAGAGAGAGAGAGAGAGAGAGAGAGAGAGAGAGAGAGAGAGAGAGAGAGCAGAGAGAGAGAGAGAGATGTTTGAGAGAGAGAGAGAGAGAGATGTTTAGAGAGAGAGAGAAATCTGAGTGAGAGAGAGTCTCTCAGAGAGAGAGAGAGAATTAGAGAGATTAATTTTAATGAGAGAGAGAGAGATGAACTATAATTTGAGAAAGAGATGATTTTTTTTAACCAATCACACGTCTGTCTGATTGATGCTTGTGTTAAGAAATAAATCAGACGTTACTCAACATTGTTATGAACTCACTCATTGATGCTTGTGTTAAGAAATAAATCAGACGTTACAACAGTTACTCGAGTAGTTTTTTCATCAAGTACTTTTTTTTCAGGTTACTCTTTACTTTATTTGGATGACTACTTTTACTTTTACTTGACTCATTATTCTGAAGTAACAGTACTTTTACTTGAGTCATATTCTTCAAGAGTACAATTTTTGTCTCCTCTACCCACCTGTCTAAACCTTCACATACTGCCCATGTGATCGAACTGAACGTGCAACTGAAACTACAAGTGAGCTGTGGCTGGAGATCGTCACCTTGATCATCTGCTTGCAGACTCTCATCAGCTGGTAGTCGAGCTCGGGGTCGGTCATCTCCACCTCCTGCAGCCTGAAGATCCGCTGGTGGCAGCGCTGACTCAGCTGCTTCTTCTGCTCCTTTAGACACTCGATCATCTGAGGAGCAGCAGATGGGGGAGAGAGAGAGAGGAACACCCGAAACGCTTACATTATGTCTTCCCACAGTTGTTTCTTCTGCGTCTGATGCCCCTCACCTGAGCGTTACCGAAGGCCACGTTGGGACACAGGCGGCTGATGTCCGACTTACAGGGGTCGTACAACTCGGGCTCCAACCGAATATCCTCCGACTGAAAGGAGGGGAGGGGGGAGGAGAGGGGAGGAGGGGGAGGAATAAGCTGTAAGTTTCATCTGACAAAGTTTTATTCATTTCGATCGTCTAGATACACCTAGATACACCTAGAAACACCTAGATAGATACACCTTTGTACACCTAGATACACCTATATACACCTAGATAGATACACCTAGAAACACCTAGATAGATACACCTAGAAACACCTAGATAGATACACCTAGAAACACCTAGATAGATACACCTAGATAGATACACCTAGAAACACCTAGATAGAAACACCTAGATAGATACACCTAGAGACACCTAGAAACACCTAGATAGATACACCTAGAAACACCTAGATAGATACACCTAGAAACACCTAGATAGATACACCTAGAAACACCTAGATAGATACACCTAGATAGATACACCTAGATAGATACACCTAGAAACACCTAGATAGATACACCTAGAAACACCTAGATAGATACACCTAGATAGATACACCTAGATAGAAACACCTAGATACACCTAGAGACACCTTTGTCTTGTGTGTTTGCTACTTTGGGTTTTTGGATCTTTGACCTTAAATGGTATTGTGTCATTTTGCTTACTTATGTTCTGTTTTGGATCCTACTGTATTTTACCAAATGTTTATTGTGTGAAGCACTTTGTGACCGTCTGTAAAAGGTGCAATATCAAAGAAAAAATATATTTTATTAACATCACGTACATAACATCTATTTTTTCTATTTCTAGCTGGAAACTTTACCAGCAAATAACACTGCGAACCCTAGAAAGTTAGTATTGGTATCACCAAGGTGTGTGTGTGTGTGTGTGTGTGTGTGTGTGTGTGTGTGTGTGTGTGTGTGTGTGTGTGTGTGTGTGTGTGTGTGTGTGTGTGTGTGTACCATCTCCAGCTCCTCCACACGCAGCTGTTTACGACATTTGAGTGACACCCGCTGCTCCCTGGCCTCCTGCAGCGTGTCATTCTTCACCGTGGTGCTGAGACAGAGGACGACGTCCACCCTGCGGCACGAAGGACGAGGAAAGCGTCAGTTATGATTATGCAAATGAGGTTTTCAGTTTTATGGATGCTTTTGTGGAAATCAAACTCACTTTTTCTTGATGTTCGGACACAAGCGGAGAACGTCCTCCTTGCAGGCCATCTTGAACTTATAGGAGAACCGGAAATCCTTCATTTGAACCTGAAGGTTGGGATTCCACAACACAACACACCATCTTTAAGACAAATTACAATCATTTGGTGTCTACTCAATTAACTCAATATGAACACTTTTCAATTTATGTTTGATTTGAGCAATGGAGGTGTAACTAGAAACAAGTAAAGTAGCAGAGAAGCAGCTGTTGGCATGGCAACTGACCAGCTGGAAGTGTGTAACGCCGACTGTGCACTTCTCGTTCATCTCCTTCTGGTGTTTGTTCTGAACCAAACACTCCATCAGATCACCTGTATCCATCTGGTTATCAGCTACATCCTACACACACACACACACACACACACACACACACACACACACACACACACACACACACACACTGAAATCTAAAGCATGAGATCTTAGAAGTTGACATTTGACAAGAAGATTTTTCTCCTAATGATTCTTTGAGAAATAAAATCAAGAATCATTCCTTGGTGGCCATACATATTCATATCTACACCGTCCCTGTTGTCCACCAGAGGACGCTCTACAGCGTCCCTGTTGTCCACCAGAGGGCGCTCTACAACCCTGTTGTCCACCTTAGTGGTGGTGTTGCATAGTCTGTCCACCAGAGGACGCTCTACAACGTCCCTGTTAGTGATGGCGTTGCATAGTCTGTCCACCAGAGGACGCTCTACAACGTCCCTGTTAGTGATGGCGTTGCATAGTCTGTCCACCAGAGGACGCTCTACAACGTCCCTGTTGTCCACCAGAGGGCGCTCTACAACGTCCCTGTTGGTGATGGCGTTGCATAGTCTGTCCACCAGAGGACGCTCTACAGCGTCCCTGTTGTCCACCAGAGGGCGCTCTACAACGTCTCTGTTGGTGATGGCGTTGCATAGTCTGTCCACCAGAGGACGCTCTACAGCGTCCCTGTTGGTGATGGCGTTGCATAGTCTGTCCACCAGAGGACGCTCTACAACGTCTTTAAGTTTCATATCAATTTTGTATTTTTCTACATTTTATTTATTAGAACTTTAATATATTTTGATGTTTTGTTGTGACAATGAAACAAATTATTATATTATTTTAGTGAGTACTCATAAATAACTACAAATAACTAATGTTAGGGAAATCTGTTTTGTAACGCGTGTCTGGATTTTGTTTTAAAAATATATATTGATAAATCGGCATATCGGATTTTTAAATAACCAAATATTTGTATCGGCCTTAAAAAATCCTTTATCGGTCGGGCTCTACTTGCAACAAACCTGTTTGCCATTTTCACACAATTTGGATTCACTGCAAATTGCCCGGCTACAGTCGCCTGAAAATCCAGAACCAAATCCGACAGATTAAGGGTCTGGAGTCATAAAATGGCCCAACTCAAGCATGCAAGTATGCATTTTAAAATATCACTGCATGCAATTGGATAACACTCCGACCAATGTTTACTGACTGATTCTGGACTTGGACTTGCCAGAGTGAACCGCTGGTTCTCCAGGGAACGGCTACAGTCCATGCTTTCATTACATTATCAGGGGTTTGGTTTTGTCCTCCTCCCTGTACACACATATTGAAGTGCAGTACTCACATGGCAGTAGGCCTGAGTGACGGGCTCACAGGCTCTGATGAGCAGAGCGTCAATCTGGATGTCCTGCAGCAGACAGACAGACAGAGACACAAAGAAACACTGGTATCAACACACAAGGTGCTCAGGTGAACAATAATTCAGATTTCCATCCATTAAATATGTATGACCTCTGACTCCAGCTCGGTCAGGTTGCCCACAACCTCCCTGCAGGCTGACACCAGGTCCTCCAAATGGTCCTGCAGACACTCCAGCTCCTACACACACACACACACACAAATGAGACATTATGATGGTCCCATCCGATAACATGGAGGGGGATTTATGACATTATGCTGCAGCCAGTCAGATGTTTGGCTTCACTTACACAGTCAAAGCACCAACCATCAGTTACACCAAGTACCAAAAACTGTCAACAAAACACTGTAATGTAATTACTGTGTGATCAGACAGTTCCCAAACACTGTAATTTACTCACATAAAGATCTTGAACGGCTGCTTGTGTATATTCCTCAAAATAAGGAGCTTAGGGAAATGTTCACAGCCCTGCTTTGCATTTGGTTTGGGGATGTTTACATTGCATCCATCTCGGTGACGGACCAACAGAGGGCGCTCAGACATCCAGTAGTAACATCATGTGTGTGGGCGTCCGTCCATCTCACCTGTCCAGTGTCCGCCTTCTCGCTGCACCACTTGCCGAGGTCGGTCATGCAGCGTCTCTGCAGCTCAGGGTCCAACTTCACATCCAGCGCCCTCTGACGGAGAATCCTCTGAACCTCCACCTTACAGTCCCGAGATAACTGACACACACACACACACTATATTAACATATAATATTATTGATCCTCTTTGACAAAATGTATTACCCAGCCCCAAATTACGCATTCAGCTACCGTAATTACCAGTTTCTGACTTGTAACATGCCAGGAAAACTCTTTATGAAAGCTCTGATTCAGCCAAAGTAAACTAATATGCGCAGCTGAAACAAGTCGTCAATTGACAGAAAATTAATCAGCAACTGATTTGATGAATGAATCATTTTCTCAAGCATACTTTATTAAAGCACAGTGGACTTAATTTAACAGCTTAAGCCCAGCGTCAGTTTTGACAAACCAAGTCTTAAACAGCTCTTTGAAGAGGAGTGACCCAACTAAAGACTTCTAACTGTGAAGGTCTGACACTAGAAACACAGACCAAATATTCAAATCAGACCAAGCTGCCAGAGCTAATAACCTAAAGCAGGGCCAAGAGGACCTTCCTCCTGAGACACTGATTACAGGGCCGGGCCGGGCTGGGCCGGGCCGGGCTGGTTCATCAATACATTCACGCTGTTGTTCAAAATGACCCATTAGAAACAAACAGCTAACATGTCGTTCAGTATAAGTACTTTGTACACACCTAAGGAAGCTGAGGGGCTTATTTGCACAATTAAAGTATTTTTCTCGAGCATTAAGCTGTTTCTTTACCTTCTTTGAACAGTAGAAGTACTCTGACAGTGTCTGCTTCTCTATATTATATTTATATTATATTTATATTAAGCATTAGAGCCACAATATATAATTACTATAATGACTTTTCCTTAAGAGCCACCCTGAGGTTGACATTTTTTGGAGGTTTCAAGTAAACTATCCTAACTATTGGATGGATGGTCAAAAACATTTTGTACAGCCATCCGTGGAATTTTGTTGATCTGAGTTTCCATATGGCGCTACCATCAGGTAAAACCTTTAATCTGTCCAATGCTTTCATGCATTTTTGACCAAATACCTGCAGCAGTAAAGACATTCCCATCAGCCTTTGCTGCACTCGGTGTTTAGTGCTAACTAATTAGCAAACGTAAGCATGCAGTGCATCTCAATGTTATACCTGTTACACATCAACATGATAGCATTTGATGTTAACATTTATCTCAGAGCATTAGTGCGCCAAAGTACAGAAACATAATGAATAACTGTATTTAATATATAGTCTATATCCATGACGTTCCACTTCTGGGATTTCTCCTTTCCTTTGGAGGTGTGGAGGATTGAGAAGATCCAGGACTTAGACAACTTCTCAGTCCCTCCCCCCTTTCCGCTAAAGCCCAAAATGGTCTCCTAAGCCCCCACAAGGGAGAAGGAATGTGTGTGCATGAGTAGTGATTGACACGCAGTTAGACTTCCCAGAATGCAGTGTGGACTTGCGAGACCCTCCTCCGCAGCGCAGGTGGAGGAAGGTCTGGCGATGCGAGACTAATTAGGCTCTAACATGAAAAATTACATTTATGGTCTTTTCAATTTCCAGCTAAATTAAATTAGTGGTTTAAGTTGCCGTTGTTGCAGTCTGAGTGACGAACTGGCACTGCTTGGACTAGGAAGTCACACAAACACCCCCCATCACATCAAAGCCCCCCGGCCGGGCAGAAGACGACTGACACGGATCAAACGCCCTATGTTGACGAGCCAGGCAAACGGCGTGAAGCCCGTGCGTTGTTCTTAGTGTCTGTGCTAATTCACAGGTGTGTTTTGGGTGTTAACATGCAATCAACCAATCAGAGTGTCATCTCCCATTCCCTTTAAAAGCCAGGCGCGTTTGTAATCTTCTGCATGTGTGTGTGTGCTGCGCTTCCCTGTGTGTGTAACAAGCATAGTGTGTGCACGCTGTGCATAAGCCTAGGCACATTTTACTAAAGCTGCTGTTATAATAACAATGAAATGCTGCGTTATTGACTTGTCACTACGCCAAGACTTCACCTGAACACGCCTCCCTGTAAGACCAGCAGGTGCGTTTTCTATTTAAACTAGGTGGGCGCTGGACGGTCTTAAAATAGCAAAGACACTAGCGTCGGGCTTTGCGCCGTGCCGGGTGCAATATAGGGCCCTAAATCTTCGCTGTCGTCATCATCATCATCATCATCATCATCATCATCATTTCAGCCCCATCACCAGCATCAATACTGATTGTTTTAGTGGACACACTGACCACGTACCTGCTCAGCTGAATTTACCTGTTACATTTTAAAAAAAGAAAGAAAAACTGAATGCATCAGAGTTACACCTGCTGATCCTGCTGTCAGTGATCAAATGAAGGCAAAACACATGAAAACCTCTCGCTGGCATTAGAGCTGCAAAGATTACCCGATTAGTTGTCAACTATTAAATCAATATTCCACTACAGTACCAGTCAAAAGTGTGTCCAGACCTTTGACTGGTACTGTATTTTGGTGATCAAATAATCTGTTTGAGTCATTTCTTTTTATTCTGATTCCAGCTTCTTACATGTGAAGATTTTCTACTTTCTTCTCTCCTCTATGAAATTTAGTCGAATAACTTTGAGTTGTGGACAAAACAAGACATTTGAGGACGTCATACTGGGCTTTGAGAAACACTGATCACTATTTTCTGACATTTTATAGACCAAAAGGTAATGGACAGATTAATCAACAATGGAAATAATCATTAGTTGCATCACATTTAAAGGCCAGAGAGTTTATGAATACAGAGTGTGTGTTTGTGGTTGTACCCGGCGTCCCTGCTCCTCGGTGCGGTAGGCGTGGCGGTACAGACAGGAGAAGACGGCGCCCGGCGGCATCAGCTCGCTGGTCTCGTTCCAGCCGTGTGTGTGGCAGAGGCGAGCAGCGTCACCCTGACACTTCTT
The DNA here is from genome assembly GCA_026937815.1 of Etheostoma perlongum. Lineage (NCBI taxonomy): Eukaryota > Metazoa > Chordata > Actinopteri > Perciformes > Percidae > Etheostoma > Etheostoma perlongum. The sequence goes on along the minus strand of CM049371.1, from coordinate 1,035,679 downwards.
ATACAGGACGGGGTCCAGTCTGAAAGACCAGCAGAGGGACTTTATCTGTGTTATCCTCTCTATGTTGAAGAAAAAGCATTAGAGCCATGTGAAAACAAATTATACGAAGACATGACATAGTTTTGGTATTCAGATTAAGATTTCTAAGATTTCTCTATTTGAAGAGTTTATTTCCAAAAAACAAGATAAACACCATTGATGAAAATGAATAAAGTGACACGATAGACATCTGAGGTTTCTGTTGAACCCTTCATTTTTTGCTCTTTCTTCAGACATTTTAAGACATCACATATTTATCTCATGACTCAAATAATTAGTGGGAAGCTGTCCGGACAACGCCAATAACAAACCTTATTCTTCTCATCGCCAATTCAGTATTGTTGCTTTGGCTCACAACTGAGTTTACAATGAGCACACGGACTAGTTAGTTGACAGTTAAACAAGTCCTTCAGGCTTTGTTTTTTTCAGATCTGGATTACTGTTCAGTGGTGTGGTCCAGCAATTAATATGAAGAAGTTACAAGTGATTCAGAATAAAGCTGCAGGTGTGGCTCTTTCGTGTGGGTTTAGATCAAATGTTGATAAGATGCATGAACAACTCTCATGGCTTCAAGTTAAAAATAGATTTGTGTATTCGTTAATGGTTTTATAACAAACAAAACACCTTTTACTTTATACACAAAACTATCCTTTAGTACTGCTGTACATCATTATCCTACGAGGAGCAGGAGGAGGGAGTTTTATTTTACCTAAAGTTAAAACTAAGTCAATTCAACGTTCAGTTAGGTACAGAGTAGTGTGTGTGTGTGTGTGTGTGTGTGTGTGTGTGTGTGTGTGTGTGTGTGTGAGACTCTCTCCCAACGACTATCAAACACAACTCTCAGTATGGCTTAAAAAAATCACTTAAGACATATTTATTTCAAAGGAATTAAATATTTAATATAAATTAGTTAATTAGTGTGCGTGTGTGTGTTTGTGTGTGTGTGTGTCTGTCTGTGTGTGTGTGTGTGTGTGTGTGTGTGCAGGGCTTTTGTTATCGTATTTCTTAAAATGGATTAATCTATTCGGAGTAGTGTCTTTGTTTCATTTCTTCTATTACTTGTGTTAACTGTACGATTTACTTATGATTTGTATTGTCAAATGTATGTATGTATGTGTGTGTAATGAAATGTCATGATGAGTATTGTCAAAGAAAGACTGTAGGACCCGAGAAAGAAGATCTTTTAGTGTATGCTGAAGCTAATGGGGGTCCAAATAAAATAAACAAACAAACAAAACAAAGACTAGATATTTCCTCACGTTTAAACACAAAATGTCCTTACATACAAATCCCTCATAAACTTAGGTGTGACACAAATGAGCCATCTCCATATGTGTGCACTTTTGTTGTATCTGTGGAATAAGAACTGCCATGTCAGAAATGTGAAAATGTGAAGAGCAGGAGATGTTTGTGGATTCAGACTCACTTCCAGTCTCTGGATATGAAATACTGCAGCTCCAACAACCGGTGCTCACAGTCCTCCACCATCTTCTCCGTGTACAGGTGCTCCATCAGGCACGAGAGGATCCTGGAGAGAGAGAGAGAGAGAGAGAGAGAGAGAGAGAGAGAGAGAGAGAGAGAAGTCTAAGAGAGAACAAAATGATCATTTAAAGTTAAAGATTTTTTGACATAAGGTAGTAATTATGTCTATCAAGTCTAAAGAACAAAATGATCATTTAAAGTTAAGATTTTTTGACATAAGGTAGTAATATGCTCACAGTATGTACGTGCATGTGTGTGTGTGTGTGTGTGTGTTAGCAGCTCACATTGGGTCTCCGGTGCGGATGTGTTTGCAGGAGGTCTGGATGACTGACTCGCAGGCCTCGTTGAGCGCCCGGTCGATCCTGTAGTCGGCTCCGGGGTCGGCGGACTGGATCAAAGTCTGCAGCTACAGCGCAAACAAAGAGTAGGAAAAAAACCTCAACAACCGAAAGCTGGAACACCGAATGATTTATGCTGATTTGGTGAATTATTTAAAAGAATGTTTTAGTAGAAAATTGCCCAATAAGATTTGTCCGAACACACACACACACACACACACACACACACACACACACACACACACACACACACACACACACACACACAGCCAAGCACAGTAATAACTCCAGTCATTAGTCAGTGACCCCTCCAGCTGTTTGTAACTCTTTTACACTGAAGTATCTGCGGCGGTCTTACGGCGCTCTGGCAGATGCTGTCGACCGTGGTGCTGCGGTCGCCGCGTCCCACCCTCATCAGGCAGTGCAGAGTGCGGCCTTTGCGGTGCAAGCCGGAGCAGTGAGCCTCGATCTCCGTGCGGCAGTGCAGCACAATCTCCGGACTCAGGGAGAAATCCTCCATAAGCATCCGCCGGTAGTCCAGCATCTCCCCCTGACACTCGCCGCTGACCGGACGTCCTGCACAGCACAGGATCACACCATTACCGACACAGCTGACCCGGATCACACAAGGGAAGGGGGGTCATTTCAAACCATATTTGGCATTTATTTACATTATATCACTCTATATCCATGACGATCCACTTCCAGGATTGTGGTGCCGCCCAGACATTTAGCCGGATGGCCTAATGTCTGTTACCTTCCACTCTCTTTGTGATATTATTCTAACCTCCGGTGGATTAATGAGGACTATGGTTACCTGGTCCTCAGGTCTCTGCAGGGTAAATCCAGACAGCTAGCTAGACTATCTGTCCAATCTGAGGACTATGGTTACCTGGTCCTCAGGTCTCTGCAGGGTAAATCCAGACAGCTAGCTAGACTATCTGACCAATCTGAGGACTATGGTTACCTGGTCCTCAGATCTCTGCAGAGCTGTGGAGTAAGGTCTGGCAATGTGAGACTAACACTGTATTAACATTATAATAATAATATATTATTATATATATATATATATATATATATTTTTTTTTTAAACGCATGCGAGCACTATGTAGACACAATGCTGACATATTATCTCTTTGTTTTTCACAAGTGGATATTGCTATTGTCCGAGCCTTTCTACACACGCAGCAGACATAGAGCAACATTAGCATTTGAGTCATGTGTGAGTCCACCAGATGAATGTCTAATATCTCTACTGAACTTTGAACACTGTTTTGGTCTCCACCAACTCCAGAGCAAAAATATCTGTCTCTTTAGCTGTTTTTTTTTCTGCCGGCTGCTGCTGTAAATGCAGTTTGTCAGGAAACAGGAAAAAAAGCCCCTCCCATCCCCCCCCCCACTCACCGCGGTGCACGGCAGCCTCCAGACACAGCAGCAGGTAGGACAGCCGGGCCTCTGACGGCTGGTCAGAGCGTCTCGCAGGTTGGCGTCCAGGCTGCAGGGACTGCTTCCCAGGTCCACCCACCCACCTTACAGGCTTGCACGGCAGCCAGAGACACAGCCAGAGAGTAACTGACTTTGTAGTCCTGAGAGATCAGCTTCTGACGGGTGGTCAGAGCGTCTCGGCACTGTGGAGGCAGAGGGGAGCATCAGGGACTGAAACAAGGTCACCATAAGATGCCAAAACACAGCTGAGCTGGCCGTACCTTCTCTGACATGGCCTCCTCAAACTTGTGATTAAACAGACACTTGTAGACTTTCCCTTCCCCGGCCTGAGTCTGTGAGGAGGAAGAGAAGAGATGACATCATAGCATAACAGCTAATTAACTAGCGATAATTACCAATAATTAATGTTTGTTTATCAGAACAAACCTGAACACATGTTTTGAAAGGAGACTGTTTTGACATTTGAACTACTGCACTTACCTGAATGCCACTTAAAGGGAGATCTGTCCGTCCTCGTGTATTTTTAATGCAGATTTCAAACATTTTCTCAGAAGTGGAAACTGATTGATTGCTAAGTACAGTACATTAGCATTGTAATAAACGTTATAATTCAGAAATAAAGTATTTGTGTTCTTGGAAAGCTTTCTGATAAGAAATTATTTCAAAAGTTGACTAAAACACTGAAACAAAGGAGATTTGTTGGTTTTTTCACATAAAAAGAAATTTAAGCTACTGTTTTGGTGAGAGAAAATGTACTGCAAAGTAAAGAAAAATACAGAGTATGAAATAAAAAATACTATAAAATGATGTACAATATATTTGTTTTTAGATGAAAGAGCTATACAGTATTTTCAAATTCAAACAATTGAGACCACTTTCCAATTTGTCTCTTTAACAGCCAGAAGTTAAGTGGGAATACTACTTTGAGGTAATTGTAGTCTCCATTCCTCCATTGTATTTGTGTTTTGACTGATTCTAAGTTTTCTTATGCATTTTGGATGGAAACCACGCTGTAGAGGACTCTGAAGAGCATTTCAACATGATCTGGATGTAGAAGCTCGAATCTCCTTACGTTTCGGCAGAATCTCTCGCGGTCGGCTCTGCAGGAGAAGTAAAGATGTCGGTCGAGGTGAAAGTCGTCCGACGACAGCTCGGCCACCCGCAGGATGGCCCTCTGGCACTCCTCTTTGATTGGATGAACGCGATCCTGCTGCTCCGCCTCCCGGACCAGCGCCTTCTCCAGACAGGCGATGACCTCGCCCTGAGAGTGGACGTCCTGACCAGGACCGGCGGGAGATAAGGAAGAGTGAGTGAGTGAGTGAGTGAGTGAGTGAGTGAGTGAGTGAGTGAGTGAGTGAGTGAGTGAGTGAGTGAGTGAGTGTCCTAAGGACTCCTGCACACTGACTGCGTGGCATGAGCGTGTCAGCTGCGGGTTTTAGAGCCTGCGTGCTGGAAGTGTTTTGTTGAGTTATAAAAAGTTATAAAGAATGTTGTAAAGCACCATGTATGTATGATGGAGCTAGGTTAGAAAAGTATGCATGTCTCTGTCCCCTCTTTTCCTCTTTTCCTCTGGATGTAAAGAACCACAGGTCAAGTCTGGCATTTAACATATGGAGAGTAGCTTCCTCCTATCCACCAGGAGGTGGCCTACTGTCTGCCCCCCCATGGGGTCCTAGTCCAGGCTAGGACCCCAGGGGTAGGAGACAGGAGGTGGCCTACTGTCTGCCCCCCCATGGGGTCCTAGTCCAGGCTAGGACCCCAGAGGTAGGAGACAGGAGGTGGCCTACTGTCTGCCCCCCCATGGGGTCCTAGTCTAGGCTAGGACCCCAGAGGTAGGAGACAGGAGGTGGCCTACTGTCTGCCCCCCCATGGGGTCCTAGTCCAGGCTAGGACCCCAGGGGTAGGAGACAGGAGGTGGCCTACTGTCTGCCCCCCCATGGGGTCCTAGTCCAGGCTAGGACCCCAGGGGGTAAGACAGGAGGTGGCCTACTGTCTGCCCCCATGGGGTCCTAGTCCAGGCTAGGACCCCAGGGGTAGGGAGACAGGAGGTGGCCTACTGTCTGCCCCCCCATGGGGTCCTAGTCCAGGCTAGGACCCCAGGGGTAGGAGACAGGAGGTGGCCTACTGTCTGCCCCCCCATGGGGTCCTAGTCCAGGCTAGGACAATGCTGATTAAACTGTTGATGTTAGAATTTCACATTTACACGACAGACCCTTTTGCTCTGTGACCAAAAGCGACCCCCAAAGGGGCGGAGTTTGAAGGCAGGTCTGTCCTGATTGGACAACAAAGGTGCGCCGGCATGTTGCCATGCCTACGACGGACCAATGAGAAAGGATTTGAATGCACCGGGTGAAAAGGAACCGCCCCCCGGTGCAGGGGATATATGTGTGTGATTTAGGAATATTCAGGACTGGTTTCACGTGACTCCATCATGGGGGGCACGGATCAGTCCGCTGTCAGCTGCAGTGTTATTATGTTTGTTTTGTGTTTTATTGTCTTATCTTCATCATTCTGTTGCATTAAACTTAATTCTCAATTGGACCCAGAGACTCCTTCCTCAGAGATCCAACGATTGAACGCGATGTTAGTTATGTTCATGTTCATGTAGGTTTTGACATAAATGCAGATATAAAAGTGATTTAAAAAAATTAATAATCAGTTTTTAAATATACGTGCAAACAAATGTACAAACACAAAAATACTTGCAAAATAAAGTTGAAGAAAACCCTATTATTTCATTTTATCAATGGGAAACGTACATGTTTACAGACAAGGCAGCAGCACTGCGTCAGGCACGTTTCTGGTGTCCAAAGACATAGAAACCGCCACGCAGCCGCCACGCAGCCGCCACGCAGCCGCCACGGAGCCGCCACGGAGCCGCCACGGAGCTGACACGCAACAGACACGCCACGCAGCCGCCACGGAGCTAACACGCAACAGACACGCCACGCTCACGCCACGCAGCCGCCAATGGAGCTAACACGCAACAGACACGGCACGCCACGCCACGACACGCCACGGGAGCTAACACGCAACAGACACGCCACGCAGCCACCACGGAGCTAACACGCAACAGACACGCCACGCCACGCCACGCAGCCGCTTTGAGCTGATGCCACGCACCTTGGAGCTGACACGCAACAGACACGCCACGCACACGCCACGCAGCACGCCTCGAGCTGACACGCAACAGACACGCCACGCACACGCCACGCAGCCGCCACGGAGCTGACACGCAACAGACACGCCACGCACACGCCACGCAGCTGACACGCAACAGACACGCCACGCACACGCCACGGAGCTAACACGCAACAGACACGCCACGCTCACGCCACGCAGCCGCCACGGAGCTAACACGCAACAGACACGGCACGCTCACGCCACGCACACGCCACGGAGCTAACACGCAACAGACACGCCACGCAGCCACCACGGAGCTAACACGCAACAGACACGCCACGCTCACGCCACGCAGCCGCTTCAGACTGACACGCCACGCACACGCCACGCAGCCTCGGAAACACGCAACAGACACGGCACGCCACGCCACGCACACGCCACGGAGCTAACACGCAACAGACACGCCACGCCACGCCACGCAGACCACGGAGCTGACACGCAACAGACACGCCACGTTCACGCCACGCAGCCGCCACGGAGCTAACACGCAACAGACACGCCACGCTCACGCCACGCAGCTAACACGGAGCTGACTCGGAGCTGACACGCCACGCTCACGCCACGCACACGCCACGGAGCAGACACGGCACGCACACGCCACGCAGCCGCCACGGAGCTAACACGCAACAGACACGCCACGCTCACGCCACGCACGCGCCACGGAACTAACACGCAACAGACACGCCACGCTCACGCCACGCACACGCCACGGAGCTAACACGCAACAGACACGCCACGCACACGCCACGCAGCCGCCACGGGCTGACACGCACAGACACGCGCCACGCCACGCAGCCGCCACGGAGCTGACACGCAACAGACACGCCACGCACACGCCACGCAGCCGCCTCGGAGCTGACACGCAACAGACACGCCACGCTCACGCCACGCAGCCGCCACGGAGCTGACACGCAACAGACACGCCACGCACACGCCACGCAGCCGCCTCGGAGCTGACACGCAACAGACACGCCACGCACACGCCACGGAGCTAACACGCAACAGACACGCCACGCTCACGCCACGCAGCCGCCACGGAGCTAACACGCAACAGACACGGCACGCTCACGCCACGCACACGCCACGGAGCTAACACGCAATAGACACGCCACGTTCACGCCACGCAGCCGCCACGGAGCTAACACGCAACAGACACGCCACGCTCACGCTCACGCCACGCAGCTAACACGGAGCTGACACGGAGCTGACACGCCACGCTCACGCCACGCACACGCCACGGAGCAGACACAGCACGCACACGCCACGCAGCCGCCACGGAGCTAACACGCAACAGACACGCCACGCTCACGCCACGCACACGCCACGGAGCTAACACGCAACAGACACGCCACGCTCACGCCACGCACACGCCACGGAGCTAACACGCAACAGACACGCCACGCTCACGCCACGCAGCCGCCACGGAGCTGACACGGAGCTGACACGCCACGCTCACGCACACGCCACGCAGCCGCCACGGAGCTGACACGCAACAGACACGCCACGCTCACGCCACGCAGCTAACACGGAGCTGACTCGGAGCTGACACGCCACGCTCACGCCACGCACACGCCACGGAGCAGACACGGCACGCAAAAACAGACACGCCACGCCACGCCACGGAAAGCACAAAAAAATGAACTAACACGCAACAGACACGCCACGCACACGCCACGCAGCCGCCACGGAGC
>CM049371.1:950000-1020000 GCA_026937815.1 Etheostoma perlongum | reverse complement strand
GAAGGGAGGGCAGTGACCAATCACAGAAACCCTATTCGAGTCACTGACACGCTCACAGTGTGAAACCAACCTCTAACACAAGCTTTATTGTAAGATTTACAGTGGCTGTGTGCTCTGCAGCTCCAGACTGTACCAGGTTCCTTTCATCTGTTAATGGAAATGACTGTGAAGTGAGAATGATCTACTATCATCCAGCTTTAGTGTCTTTTAGAGCATTGTTTTGGTTTTTACGGCCCATTTACTGTTAGTTTGGGTCTCAGTCCCGTGATTAACCCACTGTACACTCCCTGCGACGAGCTGGGGACCAACACTGGGACATTTAACAGCTACCAGGACACATATTTAGCTGGTGGAAGGCCGTAATCTACTTCCTCACACGCTGGTCAGTCCACAGTTTATCTGACTGACTCAATGACCACGGGTGGAGAGGTCTGTGACGACCACGGGTGGAGAGGTCTGTGACGACCACGGGTGGAGAGGTCTGTGACGACCACGGGTGGAGAGGTCTGTGACGACCACGGGTGGAGAGGTCTGTGCTGCGGCGAAGCAGCAGGTCTATCACCGCAGTGCTGTTTCTCAGACTCCCCTCAGCTGTCAGGTTTTCAGGGCTTATAAATGCTGAACCTGTACTGAGCTGTAACCAAGCTGTGTTGCTAGGCTGTGTGCGAGTGCGTGCTGGGGGCGGCAGAATTATAAAGAGCCATTTTCCTCTTCAGGAGGCCACAGCTGTTAGAGTTGAAGCAATGTAATTATCTCCGTAAAGAGGACATTACTCAGGAAGGAGGTGTGTGTGTGTGTGTGTGTGTGTGTGTGTGTGTGTGTGTGTGTGTGTGTGTGTGTGTGTGTGTGTGTGTGTGTGTGTGTGACGCCAGATAGTGGACAGGGTGGACAAGATAGTATTCCATTTAATAGGATCACATGCTTATTTTAACAATGCAGCCTGTAAATAAAAAGAATAAATAAAAGTTGCTCAAACTCTGATCTAAACATTAAAGTCAACCAACATGCAAAAGCCGATCTGAGACTTCCTCCTCTTTATTTTAGAAGGGTTGTATGTTTGGATCCTATGACTAAATCAATAAATAATAGTATTATAATAATATAATATGAATCATAAAATGTTGAACCACTCCCAATTGAGAAACCTGACCTTATAGCAGCAGAACCCTTCTGTTTGTCTGTTATTATTATTATTAATTTTAAATTCCCGTGAGCTAGAAACATGAAACTAGGGGTAATAACTGGAAATGGTGTGCATGTGCTTCTCCAGAAACATGAACCCAATCGGCCACATGGTGGCGCTGTAATTAACGCTTCAAAATGCAAACTTTGAAAGGCCACGCCCCCTCCACCCCGATTGACTTGAAATTTCTCACACAGGTGCAGTTTAATGTCCATCCATCTTCATCCATCTTCATCCTCTTATCCTGTATCGGGTCTCGGGGGCAGCAGCTCCAGTAGGGGACCCCAAACTTCCCTTTCCCGAGCCACATCAACCAGCTCCGACTGGGGGGGTCCCGAGGCGTTCCCAGGCCAGGTTGGAGATATAATCTCTCCACCTAGTCCTGGGTCTTCCCCGAGGCCTCCTCCCAGCTGGACGTCCCTCCACCTAGTCCTGGGTCTTCCCCGAGGCCTCCTCCCAGCTGGACATCCCTCCACCTAGTCCTGGGTCTTCCCCGAGGCCTCCTCCCAGCTGGACGTCCCTCCACCTAGTCCTGGGTCTTCCCCGAGGCCTCCTCCCAGCTGGACGTCCCTCCACCTAGTCCTGGGTCTTCCCCGAGGCCTCCTCCCAGCTGGACGTCCCTCCACCTAGTCCTGGGTCTTCCCCGAGGCCTCCTCCCAGCTGGACGTCCCTCCACCTAGTCCTGGGTCTTCCCCGAGGCCTCCTCCCAGCTGGACGCCCCTCCACCTAGTCCTGGGTCTTCCCCGAGGCCTCCTCCCAGCTGGACGCCCCTCCACCTAGTCCTGGGTCTTCCCCGAGGCCTCCTCCCAGCTGGACATACCTGGACCACCTCCCTAGAGACCCCCCCAGGAGGCATCCTTACCAGATGCCCGAACCACCTCAACTGGCTCCTTTCATCGTGAAGGAGCAGCGGCTCTACTCCGAGCTCCTCTCGGATGACTGAGCTTCTCACCCTCTCTCTAAGGGAGACGCCAGCCCCCCTCCTGAGGAAACCCATTTCAGCTGCTTGTACCCTGGATCTGGTTCTTTGGGTCATGACCCAGCCTTCATGACCATAGGTGAGGGTAGGAACCAGAACTGACCGGTAGATCGAGAGCTCCATGGTCCCCTCACTCGCGACCAAGACCCCAAGGTACTTAAACTCCTTCACTTGGGGTAAGGACTCACTCCCTACCTGAAGAAAGCACTCCATCGGTTTCCTGCTGAGAACCATGGCCTCATTTTCAGTGAATCATCAATGGATCAAGCTTATTACAAGTTGTATAAATCATGTCCATATCTCAATTACTCTTCAAGTTATTGACCTATAAACGTCGAAAGGGCCGTGGCTCTGGACATAAACGATGACATCATTGATAACGACATTGGACCACATGTGAAATTCCTTTGAACCCGCGAATTGCAGCTTGCGGCTATATTTTTACTGGATTTTAATGTTTTAAATATTTCAGTGACATTTACATTTCGACATTAAGAAGGGGTTACAATTCAAAATAAGGTCATTCTCTTGGACTGGCAAGTATTTGCCTACATAGATGTTTGGTAGCATTGACTAAAAATCCAGTTAGCTTCACAGAATAGTTGTTTTTGTTTCCTTTTTGGACGATGTTTGAGTAACTCTGACCAACTCTGTTAAACAGTGAGTGAGTGAGTGAGATGAGTGAGAGAGAGAGAGAGAGATTAAATTGGGTCACCAGACATTGCCAACATCACATCTGTAGTAGAGAAAATAAAACGCCTGCATATTCAACTATATGATTATTTGTTGAATTTAGGGCTGCGGCAAACAATTATTTGAATTTTCAATTAATTAATTCAAATATTTTCTCAATTAATGGATCAATTTTTGGTCTTTAAAATGTCAGAAAATAGTGAAAAACAGTAAGCACAACTTCCTAAAGCTCATCCTGCTGCTGTTTTTATCCAACAATAAGCAGCATTTACTTGTAAAGTCTGTATTACATTTGTATTTATCAACGGGATTTAAAGAGTTTTATCTGTTTTACTACTTTTTATATTTGTATTGTTGACTGCAATCTTCGTATTGTTATTGTTGTTGTTTTTTTTAGGGAGATAATTTTAAGATCTGTCCCGGGACAACGGATGAAAAACAGCCTCTTGGCTAATTCTGGTGCATTTACAGCAATGTTAATTAATGTACACTGTCCCTGTCTAATAAATTAATAAAATAAACTAAACTTAAACAATTCAACGATTATCAAAATACCCACAATGATTTTAAAGCGGTGGTCAGCAGTGGTTTCGGCATCATTAGGCAAAAATTCTATTCTAACCTTTTAGCATAATTCAAGTAATCTGAGATAAAACTAGACGCCGGCACGTCTTCCTGGCTCGGGTTCAGGCTTTAGAAAACCTCGTCCGTGACCAATCACAAGTCATCTTAGAAAGAGAAGGCGTTCCTATTGGTTGGTGGTGTGTTGTACAATGCAGATGCATGCATGTCCATTCAGATTCAATGATGGAAAATCCTGCAGAAAACGTTGCTATTCCAGCATTGGCTTCACTGGACAGCAACCCGGAAGAAGGAAGACAGACTTCTCAAAGAGAATGACAATAAACGCAATAAAACGCGTCTCAATATCGTCAAAGCGTTCCAGAGACAGGAGAGGAAGTGTTGCTAATATAAGCAGATTAACCCCAGCTTGAACCTCAGGAAGAGCAACACAGGATGAATCCCTCTTTAAAAGGGACGGACTGCCAGGAAACGGCTAAAATACAACATGGAAAATCAGGGTGGCGATATTTAGGATTATCAGAGAGTGGAAAGCTAAGCTAAGAGTGATAATCAGCACTGTGATTGGCTCCCAAACAAATTATGCAACAACAAAAAACAACCCTCAGCAAATCTAGAAAACAGATTGGGATGAAAAATATAAATTATTAGAATTATTCATCGCAGAGAAGCAGGCAGAGTCTGTGTGGTTTAACTCATAGACTGTATATTATTGAATTATATATTATATTTTTAATATTAACGGTCTATGGTTTAACTTCAGCTTAATTCAGCTTACTGCACACACACACACACACACACACACTCACTGTACACCTCACTGAGGTCGCACACTTTCCCTTAAGACAAATAGTTTCCCAGGTGGGAGTACATTAAAAACATACAAACACCTGAATGAGGATTCTAAATCAGCAACACTTTTCTTTATAAAATGTAAAATGTCAGAAAATAGTGACAAATGGTGCCGTCTTCAAAGAGCTTCTTCTGTTCGACCAACAGTCCTAAATCAAGATATTTGATTTATTTTGATATAAAACAGAGAAAAAGTAGCCAAATCGTTTGGAAGAATATGGAACCAGACTTAACAGATTGTACATTGTTAATTAATTTTCTGTCTAGCTTCTTGTTTCTCTACCTGGTTTGTGTAGCAAATCCTTCATCTTGTACATATAATCTAAGTAAATAGATAACTGCTGTGTTTTCTGCATGTAAAGCCATTCTTTGCAGAGTTACAGCTGCCTGATGCATGTGCTGTAGTAAAAATACACAAATGATACATCTGTAATAATGTGTTACTCCACTGTAATCTTGCACAATTAGTTTGTGGTAAAACATATTTGTAGTTTCTGGAGGTATAAAATCAGATGGAAAACATTGCCTTCTATTGTCATAAATTAACTTGGTTGTGTGTGTGTGTGTGTGTGTGTGTGTGTGTGTCAAGTCAAAGTCAAAGTCTGCTTTATTGTCAATTTCTTCACATGTCAAGACATACAAAGAGATCGAAATTGCGTTTTCCTCTATCCCACGGTGGAGACTAGACATATTTTACACACACACACGTCCACAGACAACCATAACATTCAAGTAAACAATATAAAAAGTAAAAATAAGAAGGCACATACAATGAAGAAAATAAGAGCAGCAACATTTGAGTTAAAAATGTGCAATTGTGCATACAGTAGTAGTGTGTGTGTGTGTGTGTGTGTGTGTGTGTGTGTGTGTGTGTGTGTGTGTGTGTGTGTGTGTGTGTGTGTGTGTGTGTGTGTGTGTGTGTGTGTGTGCGTGCTCGGACTCTGACGCAGGTGTACATGTTTACCTCTCCATCAGCTCCCCATGCTGACACCGGGGTGGATCTCACCCACCGGGGCGACACACCCAGCAGATGCCCATCACCTAACGGGGACCGGTGCTAGCTCTATCGGGAGTCGCTTACCTCTCTGCGGTCCTGCAGGCACTCCAGCACGGCCAGGTTGTTAGTCCAGGTGTGTTTGGGGCAGAGGCGGGACAGGTCCTCGCGGCAGGCCGCCTCCTCCGACAGCTTCCAGCTGGTCGCCCTTCGAGGCGGAGAGGCCCCGGCTGCAGCGGCTGCAGCGGCGACGGCAGGTGCATGCTTGGCCGGGGGATCGACCCCTCTGAGGACGGGCGGGTTGGGCGGCTCGGCCGGGCCGCTGGCATCCTTCAGGCCGAGGACGGAGCCGAAACCGCAGAGACACACGCAGGATAACAGCAGCGGCAGCAGCTGAGGGGGTCTGTACGCCGCCATCTTCACACCACTGTCAAGCTGCTCGTCATGAGACTGCATCATCCCGGTCAGCTTCAAAATAAATGCATTTTTACCAGCCGAAATGCACAACTTCCGGCCATTTTATAAAAAAATAAAAGCTTTTCGGAGTGTTATTTAGTGTGCTGTTTTTTGTTTAATTGTGTGTGTGTGTGTGCTCTGGTTCGTTAGTTAGTTGTTTTATTGTTATTAAGCAACATTTGGGTTTTATTTCAATCAGGAGAGACTTGTTTGCAGATATGCAAAGGTTAATTGTACATAAGCATAATAAAATGTACAGTCTTTAGACTCCATTGTTATAGATTCATTTGTAACAGGACCGTAATAAGGAAGCCAAGCAACACGTCTATAGACAGGTAAAGGAGACCCTGCCGGAGCCCAGCTCCGTCTCTGATCTACCGGATCAGCAGATCCATCACGTATTGCACAGCGGGCCCTGGTGCAAGTAGATTATTTTCTGAAAATTAGAATTTATTCTTGCAAAAGCCAATTATAACTTTATTTTCACAAAATATCTCGACTCCTCAAACCTCAGAGAACACAGATGGTATGAGTTATATTTTGAATGTACACAAAGTTTTGAACATCTTGCTCAAACATCTGAAATATTACAGTCCAGGAGTTTATTAATTAATTAAAATGAATAATGAATCATTGGTGTGTGGAATCAACATCATTTTTTGTTTAAAAAGATGAGAAAATTTTTAAAGTATTTCTCTTTGTTTGAATAACTAATCAACCCTACACATTAATGGAAAAAGAACCCATTGGTGTAAAAACACATGAAGTCATTTTACGGTGCGATTTTGAATGATGACCACTGTAAATAAGGGCTCCCCCTCCCTACAAAAGCCAATTTAACCAATTGGTACTATATAATAAAGTATATACACGCATACATACACACATACGTACATAACAGTTACATGTAAACAGATATATGAAGCTTAACATAACATAAAAAACATAAAAATTGGCTGTAATTCTCCTTTAAAGAGGCCTCAAAGAGTTCATGTTCTTTAGTGTAATCAGGTCTCAAAACAGGAAAAACCTACGTGAATTTTGACTTTATTCTCAGAATTTAATTCACAACTCACATAATTTTTTCACTAGTGGCCCTAATCCATCTTCTGTACATTTCACAGTGATACAAAAGTGAGATTAGGAGTTTGATGCCACCTGGAGATGAATATGCAGGTCACAGTTTATTGCTTTTCACAAAGGGAGAGGTGGTTACACTGCCCTGGCACCAGGGGGCAGTAGAGGGCAATCACAGGGCTGTACAGCAAGATGGTGCGTGGATAATAAAGACAACAATGTCTTTAATCCTCACGTTGTCTTCGTGTCAAATTGACCCGTTTTCCTACATCATTTTCTTTTTAACTACCAAATTGTAAATAACATGATTGATTCCACCCAACGCTCTTTGCCAAGTACAAATCTCTACTTTCATTCATTTTGGGGCGTCTTATTCAATTTTATAGCATTGTAAAACAAATGGAAGTGTTTTTGAAATAGTATTGAGTAAAAGTTGACATATTCCAGTCTGTGATTATCATCAACATCCATTCCTTTAATTTTAGTCTCAATAATTCCTAATTTCTGCTTTTCTAACTCAAACATTAGGAATAATTTCCTATAAATGAGCTTTATTGACCATAAATTCCAAAAATAACTGTAAAACTAAAGTTAATAACTTAGTGTTACGTAGTGTTGAAAACGTCAACATGGGACAAACATTGAAAAAAAAGCATCAAAAGTGTTAAAAAAAGGGACAAAAACACAAGATAAAGTTAAAAACATGCATTAAAAAGCATCACCAAAAGTGTTTTGACGGGAAGACAACACAAGGGTTATTCCATGTCTTAAGATCCCAACACGGACTTTTCCTTCCAGGTGAAATTCAGTTTTTGTCACTTTTTCCAAGCTTATGGTGCTTTTTTAAAAACCTGAGCTGGTTTAATAACAAGTTTTACACTTATTCTTGGAATTCATGGTCAACAAACCTCATTTATATCAAATTATACATATGTTTTTAGTTAAAAACTGAGAAATTATGAATTATTTTGACTAATAGTTATGTCAAAGTTTAGTCTGGATACTGTTTTGAAACCATTAAAAAAAAATCCTATAAGATTCAATAAAACACCCAAAAAATTCAATAAAATAATCATTAATTTTACCTGTTATTTTTTTGGGTAATTAGGTTGAAAACAAATCAATATTTCAGATATAAAACACTTTGAAACGGGTCAGTTTGACCCGAGGACAACACGAGCGTTAAGGGGTCCTTGACATGACTTTCAAAGACCCCTGGTCTAAGTGCATCAATCCTAGACCGGGGGTCTTTGAAAGTGGTCCAGTATTAATCAAGCTGTCACCAAACCTACCAGACTCCATTTAAATAATATCATTGTAAAATACACTTCATTCAGTACTAATACACCATAACTTATTCTTTGATTATATATTATTAATCTGAATGTGCAAAGTACTTAGTAGCCAAGCTGAAGTTATTAAACAGTAAATCATTATACACTGTCAAAAAAAGAAGTACCAACAGGACCTTTAAGGAACAAGAGCTGGTCTCTGGGGTGGTACCCTCAAAGGGACTTTGTTGTACCTTGAATAAGAGGATCACATTTGGACCTTAGCTGTTTGCAGGGCTGTAGTACTCGAGTCCGGTCTTGGACTCGAGTCCGGACTCAAGACCATTTTTCTATGGTTTCGGACTCGCTAGTATTTGGACTCGGACTTGTCTCGGTCTCGGCCACTGGTCTTGCCAAATATGTCTTCTGGTCTGGACCGAGTCCAGGTGTCTTTATTATGTTGATAATAATTTTGGAGGGGAAGTGAAACCCAAAATGATTGTCTTGATACTGTCATGCATAAGACCTTTATTCTGTCCTGGACTCGGTCTTGACTCGGACTTGAACCTCTTTGGACTCGGTCTTGACTTGGACTAGACTAGTCCTGGTCTTGGACTTGTCTTGGACTTGTCTTGGACTTGACTAAGGTGGTCCTGACTACAGCCCTGCCTGTCTGTACCTTCTAAGGGACAATATTAAACCTTAAAGGATCAATAATGTACCTTAAAGGTACAAATATGTACCTTACACCTCAGAAAGTACACACTGTACAACGGAAGGTGCATAAATGTACCTTCAAGATACATTTTTGTACTTTTAAGGGAACATTTGCTAAGTTTGTACCTTAGGGAACAAAAATGGACCTGTATTGTACCTCTTATTTTGACAGTGTATCTGAATTGTAGTGAAGTAGAAGTACAACGTACCTCAAAAGTTTACCTCAGTACACTTCTTGTGTAAATGTACTTTCCACATTTGGCTTAACTTAAAACAGCTACAAATAACACACACACACACATATATATATATATAAACAAACAGATACATTTACTCCACAATTTGTTTCCCTTTTCCACACAATTGAGTAACTAAAACCCTGAGATCATCAGCTCCATGTGTCACATTATTCAGTAGTAGTACACAAACTGTCCGTGTACAATAGGCTCCATAAAAAGCAAAATACACATTAACAAAGATAAAAGCAACACTTTATGACAAAACATTAAGAAAACCTATACATAGAAAAGTCAGTAGCATAACTAAGATTTTCTTTTCTTTGTTGACTGTCCTAAACTGTACAGAGTCAACTTGGTCAAATAATACAGTTGTATCATTTAGTGTATATATATATTTTATAATGTGCCCTTGACTTGTGTAACCGAAGATAAAGTAGACATAGGCTACCAATTAAGGTATTCAGTAAAGTAAAAATAAAATAAAAATGATCTATTTTGTTAACTATTAAACTTTTAGCCCTTTTTTAAAGATGTTTTCTTAAAATATCCACAATGTATTGTTAATATACATTATTCAGTAAAGTAAAAATAAAATAAAAATGATCTTGTACCCATGAAAAACCCCCAACAGATTTCAATAACACACAAAAATATATATATATTCCATTTTTCTTTCATTCATCGCCGTATATTGCCTGTCTAAATAACTTCTGGTCTCTCCTCCTCAGGTGAAGAACCCTGAACATGCTTTATTATTTTATTATTTTGTTAACTATTAGACTTTTAGCCCTTTTTTAAAGATGTTTTCTTAAAATATCCACAATGTACACTGTCAAAAAAAAAAGTACAAACCAGTACCTTTAAGGAACCAAACCTTGTCTCTGGGGGGGTACCCTCAAAGGGACATTGTTGGACCTTGAATAAGAGGATCACATTTGGACCTTAGCTGTTTGCAGGGCTGTAGGACTCGAGTCCGGTCTTGGACTCGAGACCGTTTTTCTATGGTCTCGGACTTGTCTCGAACTCGCTAGTATTTGGACTCGGACTTGTCTCGGTCTCGGCCACTGGTCTTGCCCAATATGGCTTCTGGTCTGGACCGAGTCCAGGTGTCTTTATCATGTTGATAATAATATTGGAAGGGAAGTGAAACCCAAAATGATTGTCTTGATACTGTCATGCATAAGACCTTCATTCTGTCCTGGACTCGGTCTTGAACCTCTTTGGACTCGGCCTTGACTTGGACACGACTAGTCCTGGTCTTGGACTTGTCTTGGACTCGACTAA
Source organism: Etheostoma perlongum (assembly GCA_026937815.1). Taxonomy (NCBI): domain Eukaryota; kingdom Metazoa; phylum Chordata; class Actinopteri; order Perciformes; family Percidae; genus Etheostoma; species Etheostoma perlongum. The sequence continues at coordinate 1,009,673 of CM049371.1, read as the reverse complement.
GGTGGTCCTGACTACAGCCCTGCCTGTCTGTACCTTCTAAGGGACAATATTAAACCTTAAAGGATCAATAATGTACCTTAAAGGTACAAATATGTACCTTACACCTCAGAAAGTACACACTGTACAATGGAAGGTGCAGAAATGTACCTTAAAGGTGCATTTTAGTACTTTTAAGGGAACATTTGCTAAGTTTGTACCTTAGGGAACAAAAATGGACCTGTATTGTACCTCTTTTTGACAGTGTATTGTTAATATACATTGTTTTTTTATTTGTTGTGGGTCAGATAAGGGGTCAAAAAAGAAATTATGAATGGAAGTGGATGTTAATTTTGTGTTTTGTCTCAAAATAAGAACCACGTCCAGGGACCCCATGCTGGGTCTTCTAGCTGTTCTTTACAGCGCTGGTAGCCCACATTGTGATATGTTGTCCCATTTAGAGAACTCATAATCCACATAATCCTAAAACTGTGTATCTGGATCAGGGGGATCCAGTCCAATGTTGCTTTTGAAAAACCTGCATAAAAGTAAGACGGATTACCTAATCCTGAATAGCAAAAACTGGGATTTCCAAATCCAGATCATTTTGATCCAGATTAAATGGCCCAAAATGTTGTTTTTAGTTCATTCAAGTTCAGTTGGTCCTGTCCTGGGTCGCCCGGACTACGTGAATTATTTCCACTTCAATTATTTTGGATCTGAATTTCACTAATTGAAATTTGAGCAACCGGATCAATTTGTAGGTAATGTGTCTACCTAACTCTGAGACATTAACACATGGCCAAAACAAGACAAAACAAACTAAATAAACACACAAACTCAAACTAAACCATTAATAACAACTGGAACAAAACTAAAATGGACAGATCTAAACCAGAATGAAATAAATTAAACTCAAAATAATAATCTATGTGTGTAGCAGCCCAAATTATCCCACCCCAAACTGAAAAAGCTGATGACATAGTGATACAGCTGCAGTCAGTAAACCAGCATGTCCTCATACCTCAGCGCTGTTCATGTCCCCACATGTCTCAGTGTCTCAACAAAAACAGCATTATTCGGTTGCCTCATACTGCAGAAGACCGGTTCAAATGGCAGTCTTAGCTCATTGTACTTAAAGTAAATATCTACATTTTTGTAGTGACTCACTTGAGGTTTTCTTTCTATTAATAAATAATTCACCTTTGTCAAATATTTACTATAAATACCTTTTAAAGAACAGGAGAGGCTACGCAAATAGAAGCTTGTTCCTTCATATGTTGCTGCAGGGTTGATGAGACGGCTCTGCAGTAACTCAGGAACAGGGACAAGGATAGAGTTTCTACACCTTTTATGCTCGGGTGTGATAGAGCTGGTACGTGTTCCCAAAATGTTCACAACTCCTAAAAGTAGAGAGCACATCAGACCTGATGGGTAAGAAACTAGAAACTAGGAGATTAACTAATATAGACGTAAATAATGCTACTTAAAGCACTTTTACATAGTTTTTACATAGCACAGGAACCATTCACACACACATTTATCTAGGCTGTTTACAAGGTGCCACCTGCTCATCAGATACACACACACACACACACACACACACACACACACACACACACACCCCTAGGCTGTTTACAAGGTGCACACACACACACACACACACACACACACACACACTAGGCTGTTTACAAGGTGCCACCTGCTCATCAGATACACACACACACACACACACACCCCCTAGGCTGTTTACAAGGTGCACACACACACACACACACACCTAGGCTGTTTACAAGGTGCACACACACACACATACACACACAACACACACACCCTAGGCTGTTTACAAGGTGCACACACACACACACACACACACACACACACACACACACACCTAGGCTGTTTACAAGGTGCCACCTGCTCATCAGATAAACAAACACACACACACACACACACACACACACACACACACCCTAGGCTGTTTACAAGGTGCCACCTGCTCATCAGATAAACACACACACACACACACACACACACACACACACAACACACACACACCCTAGGCTGTTTACAAGGTGCCACCTGCTCATCAGATAAACACACACACACACAACAAACAACACACACACACTAGGCTGTTTACAAGGTGCACACACACACACACACACACACACACATACACATACACATACACACACAACACACACACACAAGGTGACACCTGTTCATCAGATACACACACACACACACAGCGAGTGCAACTCGGGGTTCAGTGTCTTGGACACTTCAACATGGGACTGCAGGTCGTACTGTGTGTCCATATATATATATATATATATATATATATATATATATATATATATATATATATATATATATATATTTACAGTGAGGAAAATAAGTATAAGTACCCTGCTATTTTGCAAGTTCTCCCACTTAAAAATATTTATATATACATACTTATCATCACTCTTTAAAAAACATATGCATACAATGCAAATTTCACTCTAATCTTTCCATATTTTCAGTATTTTTAAAACACTGGATTTTAAAAAATGGCTCCTTTAGTGCTGTGTTTTATAACTCATGTTATTAGAAATGTTAAAATGTGCCTCCAACTTTCCCTTTGAGGTGAAAGTACAAGGTGGTGTTGGACTGTCCCGCGTTATAGAGACAGCTGTTTCTAATATTTTGTCCTCTATGAGGAAAGCAGAATATTAGAAACACCTCCGAATTAAAAAAACAAATAATTAACTGCAGGGATTAATCGATTAGTTGTAAATGAATTGTCAATTATTTAGAGAAATGATTAATCAGTTTGATTTTATGGGGAAAAAAAGTTCAGAAGTCTGATTCCAGCTTCTTAAATGTGAATATTTTCTAGTTTCTTCACTCCACTGTGACAGTAAACTGAATATGAACTGGCCGGTCAGTGCATGTAATCAACAGATATATAGTTATATATATATAACAGTTATAAAATCAAGACGTAAACATCATAACTTTGGATCAGGAGCTGAGAAAAGTCAGACCTGTTTATTAGTATGAGTCCTTATTGAGCTGTCTATGGTAGTTTTGCAGCCTTGTAGTGACGACTATATCGAAGTACTTCCACTCTTGGTTACGGGTAACCAAGAGTACAAAGTCACATGATCCTCATGTTTAACTGCTAGAAACTGCTCTTTAATGTTCAATTTCTTGTACTGCACTGTAACTTCTATTATTTTAATCCTTTATGTAAAGCACTTTGAATTGCCCTGTTGCTGAAATGTGCTTTAGGGTACAAATGAAGCTGCCTTGCCTTGTTGTTACCGATCAGCAGGGCTGCAACCAGTCTCGCTTTGCTAGACCATCCCCATGCTGCGGAGCGGAGGAGGGTCCACAAAGCATTCTGGGATGGGAGAACAATGTGCTGTGGTTTATTGCCATTTCTTTAAACCAATCACAATCGTCTTGGGCTGAGGACCAAGTAACCATAGTCCTCAGATTGGACAAATAGTCTAGCTAGCTGTCTGGATTTACCCTGCAGAGATCTGAGGACCAGGTAACCATAGTCCTCAGATTGGACAGATAGTCTAGCTAGCTGTCTGGATTTACCCTGCAGAGACCTGAGGACCAGGTAACCATAGTCCTCAGATTGGACAGATAGTCTAGCTAGCTGTCTGGATTTACCCTGCAGAGATCTGAGGACCAGGTAACCATAGTCCTCAGATTGGACAGATAGTCTAGCTAGCTGTCTGGATTTACCCTGCAGAGACCTGAGGACCAGGTAACCATAGTCCTCAGATTGGACAGATAGTCTAGCTAGCTGTCTGGATTTACCCTGCAGAGACCTGAGGACCAAGTAACCATAGTCCTCAGATTGTACAGATAGTCTAGCTAGCTGTCTGGATTTACCCTGCAGAGATCTCTGGACCAGGTAACCATAGTCCTCACATTGGACAAATAGTCTAGCTAGCTGTCTGGATTTACCCTGCAGAGACCTGAGGACCAGGTAACCATAGTCCTCAGATTGGACAGATAGTCTAGCTAGCTGTCTGGATTTACCCTGCAGAGACCTGAGGACCAAGTAACCATAGTCCTCAGATTGTACAGATAGTCTAGCTAGCTGTCTGGATTTACCCTGCAGAGATCTCTGGACCAGGTAACCATAGTCCTCACATTGGACAAATAGTCTAGCTAGCTGTCTGGATTTACCCTGCAGAGATCTGAGGACCAGGTAACCATAGTCCTCAGATTGGACAGATAGTCTAGCTAGCTGTCTGGATTTACCCTGCAGAGACCTGAGGACCAGGTAACCATAGTCCTCAGATTGGACAGATAGTCTAGCTAGCTGTCTGGATTTACCCTGCAGAGACCTGAGGACCAAGTAACCATAGTCCTCAGATTGTACAGATAGTCTAGCTAGCTGTCTGGATTTACCCTGCAGAGACCTGAGGACCAGGTAACCATAGTCCTCAGATTGGACAGATAGTCTAGCTAGCTGTCTGGATTTACCCTGCAGAGACCTGAGGACCAGGTAACCATAGTCCTCAGATTGGACAGATAGTCTAGCTAGCTGTCTGGATTTACCCTGCAGAGATCTGAGGACCAGGTAACCATAGTCCTCAGATTGGACAGATAGTCTAGCTAGCTGTCTGGATTTCCCCTGCAGAGATCTGAGGACCAGGTAACCATAGTCCTCAGATTGTACAGATAGTCTAGCTAGCTGTCTGGATTTACCCTGCAGAGATCTCTGGACCAGGTAACCATAGTCCTCACATTGGACAAATAGTCTAGCTAGCTGTCTGGATTTACCCTGCAGAGACCTGAGGACCAGGTAACCATAGTCCTCAGATTGTACAGATAGTCTAGCTAGCTGTCTGGATTTACCCTGCAGAGATCTGAGGACCAGGTAACCATAGTCCTCAGATTGGACAGATAGTCTAGCTAGCTGTCTGGATTTACCCTGCAGAGACCTGAGGACCAGGTAACCATAGTCCTCAGATTGGACAGATAGTCTAGCTAGCTGTCTGGATTTACCCTGCAGAGATCTGAGGACCAGGTAACCATAGTCCTCAGATTGGACAGATAGTCTAGCTAGCTGTCTGGATTTACCCTGCAGAGATCTGAGGACCAGGTAAGAGGAGAGAAAGAAATACTAGAAGATATTCACATTTAAGAGCTGGTATCAGAGTTTTTAATCTCCATTAAAAAATAAAAAGGAGACTCAACCCTAATACATGTAATAGTCTCTAATCAGCAGTATGGACCTGGTTTTTTAAAGTCTTTCCAAACACTCACACGATCAGTGTTTTCATATGTAGTGGTGGCAATGAGTGTAGAGTAAGCGCAGCGAGTGTACCCCACAGGATTCACTTGAAAATATCCCCAATTTGGGGGGTCGGTGGGAGGGATGCCCAAGTACTCCATACAAAGCCCCAAAAACACGTCCTCAATGTAAACAGCAGTGACGTGTCTGGAGGCCTCGATGAGCTTTTTAGGGAGGTCGAGAGACAAAACGTAGCCCAGACCCAGAGCATAACGCGGGTACTGCGGTTGAGGAATAAGCTCCACAGGTATGAACCACTTAGACTTTGGATCTCGCAGGACCGCCGCTCCTCTCGCCACGAGTCCCGTCATGTAGTTGGTCTTCGGAGCGGTTAACAGCATGTTGACGAGATTGGGCACGTTCAGAAACATGTCCGAGTCGATCTTCATGGCGTACGGGACGCCGGCGGAGCAGTGGGCGTCCAGCCACTCCAGCATCACCATGGTCTTGATGGTCAGGTTCTTATAGCAGTCCAGGAAGTCGCTCTGGATCAGGTCTCGGTGCTCGGCGCTCTCCTGCAGCAGTGGTGCTCCATCTCCGGATTGCTTTCCCAACAGGAAGAACAGCGTCACCACCTTGCCGTGAACAAGCCTCTCGCCTCCCCAGGTGCTCCGGATGATGTCCCGGTGCGCCCTGTTGTGGGGCGCCACTGGCACCATGAGGACCACAAAAGGCTTCTCCTGCTTGCATTTCTCCGGCTCGTTTATGATGAAGTGGTACTCATGGGGGTATTCCACTATGTACGGGCTCAGAGGGTTAGGTGTTGCCATTGTTTGTTGGGCCAATGAAGCGTTGGTAGTCCTTCGAGTCGCGCCTGTCGCCATTGACGTTGTGATGTTCTCATTTTGAGGAAATGCAGCCACAGACACATTAGATGCAGGTGAGCTGGTGGTAAAACCAGCTGGGCGAGTAGCTCCACGTTGTCTCGGGTTTTTCAGGTGATGCCACAATGTTTTTGGGTTCAAGGAGGACGGCATTTGCTCTTTGTTGATGTTGTAGAAAAAGAAAACGGTTCCCAGCACCAGGATGACAAGGAACCAACTGCGACAGGAACGACACCATCTCCTTTTCTCCGGCAGGTCTCCAGCTTCCGTCATTGCCGATCTGAAAGCAGCGGTGGGACCATAGACCGTTAATATAATATATATATATATAATAATCAATAATATACAGTCTATGGGTGGGACAAACAAAACGGTCTATGACACTTTAACCCTTGTGTTGTCCTCAGGTCAAATTGACCCGTTTCAAAGTGTTTTATTTCAGAAATATGGATTTCTTTCAACCTAATTGTCCAAAAATAACACAGATGATTCCATACAACGTTCTTCATATGACATTAATGATTACTTTCATTTAATTTTTGGGGTGTTTTATTTAATCTTATAGCATTTGACTTCTTTTTTTTTTAATGGTTTCAAACCAGTATCCAGACTAAACTTTGACATCTACCCCTCTGAGATCCACTCAACATCCTCTGACCTTAACTATTAGTCGAAATAATTCATAATTTCTGCGTTTTTAACTAAAAACTTATATATAATTTGATATAAATGAGGTTTGTTGACCATGAATTCCAAGAATAAGTGTAAAACCTGTTATTAAACCAGCTCAGGTATTTAAAAAAGCACCAAGAGCTGGAAAAAGTGAGAAATAGATCAGAAAAAACGACAAAAACATCGGAAAAGCCCCAAAAAATATTCATTTTCAATTTTTACTTGGAAGGACAAGTTCAGGATTAACAGAAAGACAACACAAGGGTTAAAAAATGTATTAAAATTAGTTTTTTGTCCATAAATTTAAAAAAAATGTTGAAAAGAGGGACAAAAATGTTTTTTTAAAAAGCACCAAAATCAGCAAATAAGACAAAAATAACAGAAAAAGCACCAAAACAAGTTAATTTTCAATGTTGGAAGAAAAATGGTCGACGAGAAGACAACACAAGGGCTAACAGAATGAGCTGCAGACAAATGACTGAAAGATAGTCCTTTAATTTGATAAACTGTGCAAAACAATAGATGTGTCCTCAAAATGAGTATTGATGTGCAACTGAAATGGTATTTTATCTTAAATAACTACAATAATTAGATCCGTAACACAAATTCCACATCAGAATAACTAAATAAATAGGAACAGATCCCTTTAAATAAATTAAGGAGACATACAAACAAGTGTAACCTAAAGTAGATTTTTATCTCAACTGGTTGTAATTTTTACTCATTTATTATTATCAGGATGCGTTATCATCCCTGTTCACACAAACTAAATTCCACTTCTAACCCTCGTGTTGTCTTCATGTCGACCCTTAACTTGTTGTCCTGGTTTGATTTGCATTGAGAGATGATGGAAAGTATCCCATGCTGATCTCTATGTATGTATGGTGAAGGGTATGTGATAAAATCATCTCTCAATGCAAATCAAACCAGCTGTTAGTCTAACTGAAATAACACCATGCTGATCTCTATGTATGTATGGTGAAGGGTATGTGATAATGTTAGTTTAATCCCAAAGGCCAAGGGAACTTTATCAGGATGCATAGTATCCTGATCCATGTAATAACTGGCCTTTAATAATAAAACATATGCCTCTATGGGAATTTAACATAGGGGTGTATATTTATGCCCCCTGTATTTTAAGGAAGAACATTTATTATTTAAAGGTTAGATTCTTCCTCTTTTTTTTAATTAAGGCATTAAGATCAATTTCCAAAAGATGTTTTTTATTCCTCTTTTTAGTCAACTTTAGCCTGGGTGTGTAAAGTTATTAGCACAACTGTAATAACACACACACACACACACACACACATATATACTGTATATACACACACACACACACACACACACATATACTGTATATACACACACACACACACACACACACACACATATATACTGTATATATACACACACACACACACACACACACACACATATACTGTATATATATACACACACACACACACACACACACACACATATACTGTATATACACACACACACACACACACACACACACATATACTGTATATACACACACACACACACATATACTGTATATACACACACACCCACACACACACATATATACTGTATATACACACACACACACACACACACACATATACTGTATATACACACACACACACACACACACATATATACTGTATACACACACACACACACATATATACTGTATACACACACACACACACACACACACACACATATACTGTATATACACACACACACACACATATACTGTATATACACACACACCCACACACACACACCCACACACATATATACTGTATACACACACACACCCACACACACACACCCACACATATACTGTATACACACACACACACACACACACACACACACACACACACACACACACACACAGGCTAGAATAGGTTTACACACCCATGCTAATGTTGATTAAAAAAAAGGAATAAAAAACCATCTTTTGGAAATTGATCTCAATGCCTTAATTAAAAAAAAAAGGTAAATCCAACCTTCTAAAGACAGCAATTTTCTTTGTGAATGAATGATGTATTTTTAAATAAATAAATGTTCTTCCTTAAAATACAGGGGGCGTAAATATACACCTCCCCCTATGTTAAATTCCCATAGAGGCAGGCAGGTTTTTATTATTATTATTATTTTGTTATTACATGGATCAGGATACTATGCATCCTGATAAAGTTCCCTTGCCCTTTGGAATTAAACTAACATCATCACATAATAATAATAGCTAATAACTGATAGCTGGTTTGATTTGCATTGAGAGATGATCTGATGGAAAGTTCCCCATGCCATGCTCTGTGATACATTTCAACTTTTTCATATAGAAATGAATTAAATTAAACCCCTGAGGATTCCCAGCCGCCATCCTTCCTCTCCTGTGCTTCCTCGTCAGACAGCAACGTCACAAACATGAAAAATGAAATGTTAAAAGCTCACATACCTTTGTCTTCGCTTAGAAAAACCGTACTCCTTGACTCTCCCGTCTTACAGACGGCTGCTGCTGTCCTTTTAGATAAGTAGCAGAAGAAAATGTTAAAAAAAAAACACTGAAAATGTGAGGCATTACGTTGTAGTTAGGTGTGACTCTTACCTGCTAAAGGCAACTGGAGCCGCAAAGAAAACAATCATATCCAAACGCCCATCGCTGATCTTCTCTAGCAGACCAGTGTCAGATAGCACAATGAAGCAGCCATGGTGTGTCTACTGCGTCTCTTCCACTTGAATTTAACCACACCTTTGTTTGCTCCACCCCTTCTCACCGGTGCTGTTTTGCCTTAAAGTAAAGGCTTGAAATCCTCCAGACACTACCACAACTCTCCTGACTGACACCTGAGTGTGTGCTTGTTTTTCATAATACAGTTTTTACACACACAAAGGGACAAAAACATCAGAAAAAGTGCAACAAGGACAACAAGGTTCATGGTCACTCACCGGCTCGGTGTTTATCCTCAGACGCACTCACTCTCACAACCATGTCGGACTAGCGTGGACATGTTTATGAGAACTTGAGATTATTGCTGCAGGTGTGGGTCTGAAGTCAATGACTAACCTGCTGCCAAGGTGCCCCTGAGTGACTTTACAGGGTTCACACTGCATGGAACAGATTGTTACCCTCAAAGGGTATGTTGTCTAAAATCTACTGCTGGTATTTTACTCAAAACAGACCCCGTGTGCTGGTTTTTCATGCAAATCCAGGGCAGGAAGAACATATTCAGACTGTCCTGCATTCAACATGTTACTTAAACTGAAGTTAAACGTACAACAAGTATTAAGCTCCATAATGTAGTTAAAGTAGGGCTGTGCAATTAGTTGAATTTTTAATTGTTGACAATCACAAAAACAATGTAGTCGAGAAAAACTACAGCACTAGGGATCGACATCATTATGGAAGAAACCAAGGCACTTGTTTTTAACAAAAAACACATAAAAATGCCTTGAATGCATCTGGCACATTCTCAATAGACTAAGATAAAAATAATATCACTTCAACATCCTCTGAAAGTTACAAGCACAGGACTGGGGCTGAACAATGGAAAGCACCCATCATTACAGTTCCCTGTGTGTGTGTATTTAGCCTTCTCTCTCTCTCTCTCTCTCTCTCTCTCTCTCCGTTCCTCATTATGCCCTCCTCCCTCTGCCTGTTGTACACCTGAGCGTAATCAGTGCTCAGGTAGGGTGGGGGAGGTGATAAGATTCAGAGCATGAAGGGACAGGGTGCATAGGAAGCACACCAGCAGCACACTAATGCGGGTGTTGTCTCCTCACAAGCCGGTTTCCCAACCTCCATGCACGCTGCTGGGGTGGAGTTCTGTTGATTTAGTTTAATGTGTTAGTTTGGGCTGGAGCTTCCTGGTGGTTCAGTTATTGCTCTGCATTAACGCTATTCTGTTCTTTATTTATTATTCCGTCAGAGGAAGAGCTAAAACATTTGACACACAGAGCAAGAGAGAGAGCGGGAAAGGGACAGGAATTCCTGATGGCTAAGCTGGAGTAGCTAACAGCGTCCTAACAATGGAGATCAGCGAGGGAGTCGCTGTGAGATAATTAAACTATAAGTGCTGGAGTATAACTAGTGTTTAAATACAATCAGGCACTTAGCCTCCGGATTTAAACCATAAAGCAGAGTTCAGGGAGTTTTTGCTGGAGCAGAAAAATAGCGTCCGTGAGATTGGAGCACCGGAAATGAGACCACATGCTTACCATGAGATACATCTACATGAGTGCAATACTTACAGTACAGCAATGTGTGTTTAAGGCTGTTTAACTCACCATGTAGCTGATGTAGCTGATGTAGCTGATGTAGCTGATGTAGCTCGTCCAACTTGGAATCCAACCAAAACAACCTTCCCTCAAAAGACCTAACTGAAACTAGTTCAACCGGTTTTCTCTAAATACACACATGGTTAGTTTTGGTGGCGTACCACAAAGTTCTTGGCATTGTGGAAAGGCATTCTCTACGTGCCCCTCCCCGCGTCCACAGCTATTCATTATAGCATCTTTTTGGCCCTCCTCACATGAGGGCCCTGGATACTCAGTCCCATTTCCACCCCCAGTCTGACACCCCTGGTTAACTGCTCCTCAGGTCTCTGCAGGGTAAATCCAGACAGCTAGCTAGACTATCTGTACAATCTGAGGACTATGGTTACCTGGTCCTCAGGTCTCTGCAGGGTAAATCCAGACAGCTAGCTAGACTATCTGTCCAATCTGAGGACTATGGTTACCTGGTCTTCAGATCTCTGCAGGGTACATCCAGACAGCTAGCTAGACTATCTGTCCAATCTGAGGACTATGGTTACCTGGTCCTCAGATCTCTGCAGGGTAAATCCAGACAGCTAGCTAGACTATCTGTCCAATCTGAGGACTATGGTTACCTGGTCCTCAGGTCTCTGCAGGGTACATCCAGACAGCTAGCTAGACTATCTGTCCAATCTGAGGACTATGGTTACCTGGTCCTCACATCTCTGCAGGGTAAATCCAGACAGCTAGCTAGACTATCTGTCAATCTGAGGACTATGGTTACCTGGTCCTCAGGTCTCTGCAGGGTAAATCCAGACAGCTAGCTAGACTACAGTATTTGTCCACTAAGTTCCTTCCTGAGGCTATTTTGCGCTGTGGACTAGTCTGACTAGTCCACCAAAATGTGCTCTGGTTTACTGGCACGTTACATTACATGTTATTTAACGGACGCTTTTATCCAAGATAAATAAATCTAATATCTATCTGGAGCAACTATGGACTAAGTGTCTTGCTCAGGGACACGTTGGTTCATGTATCGCTGTAGGAATGGAACCCAGATCTCCAATCCAGAAAGTTTGACTTGTTTAACCAGATTATGTGTGTTTGCAGGTCTGACAGTGACAACAGTAGTAACAGTGATGGGTGGAGGTTGGTGCTGTGTAAACATTTCAACACCAGGTCCAGACAGACACCTGAGCTAACGGGGCGGTGGTGTCACCGGATCATCCAGCTCCGGTTTATGATTTCTTGCAGCGTAGGTGTGAAGCCACAGATCACGTTGCATTTCATCAAGTTAATGAAGAGCTTAACAGCTTCAGTTACAGATTTGGCACTATATGAAAGGAATAACAAAATAATAAGTTTATCAAAACAACAATAACAGAATGACAAAATACAACAAATCCCTCCCAAGGGGGGCTGGCGTCTCCCTTAGAGATCGGGTGAGAAGCTGGGGGGTGGGGTGGGTGGGGTGGGGGTTAGGGAGGTCGGAGTAGAACCGCTCCTCCTTCGTGTCGAAAAGAGCCAGTTGAGGTGGTTCGGGCATCTGGTAAGGATGCCTCCTGGGGGGGTCCCTAGGGAGGTGGTCCAGGCACGTCCAGCTGGTAGGAGGCCTCGGGGAGGACCCAGGACTAGGTGGAGGGACGTCCAGCTGGGAGGAGGCCTCGGGGAAGACCCAGGACTAGGTGGAGGGACGTCCAGCTGGGAGGAGGCCTCGGGGAGGACCCAGGACTAGGTGGAGGGACGTCCAGCTGGGAGGAGGCCTCGGGGAAGACCCAGGACTAGGTGGAGGACGTCCAGCTGGGAGGAGGCCTCGGGAAGACCCAGGACTAGGTGGAGGGACGTCCAGCTGGGAGGAGGCCTCGGGGAAGACCCAGGACTAGGTGGAGGGACGTCCAGCTGGGAGGAGGCCTCGGGGAAGACCCAGGACTAGGTGGAGAGATTATATCTCCAACCTGGCCTGGGAACGCCTCGGGATCCCCCAGTCGGAGCTGGTTGATGTGGCTCGGGAAAGGGAAGTTTGGGGTCCCCTGCTGGAGCTGCTGCCCCCGCAACCCGACACCGGATAAGCAGGTGAAGATGGATGGATGAAGTTCAAAAAAGGTCCCCATGTTTCCAAAAACTCTGCAAGTGCTTTTTAAAAGAATACTGGCACGCCCATGCGAGAGTTACTGCCGTCTCTTTGTTCCTCTTGTCTAAAGCGATTTCCATTGAAGTAATGAAGACAACATCAAAATACCTTCTAAAGGAGGCATCTGCAGCCTGAGGTAAGTCCCATTATATCAGGTGCACGTAGTCAGTGGTCTGCTTTAAGTCTCTTCTTTAAAATGACTTATCTGAGAGCCTTTCCTGATTTTAGTTCCTGGTTTTTCAGTAAATAACCAGGAACTCCATTGTTCCCCCTTGCAATGCAACAGAAAAATCTTCCGGCATGATGATATCTGATATATATGTGATATCCTTACAGCCAGCATGCATTGCACCTAGTAGAAAGTAATCAACCCTACCACATAATTAGTACATTTATTGAATTTAAATTAATGTAATTTTTATAAGCTACACAAAAAGATGACATAAGTAAAAAATTGAAGTAATCTAAGTGGTTTTATTTTTCAAATGTCACCTGATTGGGCACGATCAATGCCTAAAAACACATATTTAAACATTTTTACAGATTGGCAGGCAGTTTGCCAAAACATTACCAGCTGTAACACAACCCTGGCTCGGGGAATGGCAGACCACAAGCCGATGCATCAAAGAATGATGTTGAATGTCGTTGAAGTTCAACGTTGAAAGCAAGAGTACCTGAAGGCATCGATCCACACCTGAACAGACTCAGAGGAGGCCAGGCTTCAGATTAAAAATACGTAATCCCGTCATCTCTTTTCACAAGTTACCAGAGTACCTGGTAGCGCGCGCGGAGGAGTCTAATTCTTTATAATTTCAGCCTTTTCATCCCCTCTGTTAGCGTAAGCATGTTCTTTTGGCTGCTTCGGCAGCGGTACGGCGTTCGAGGGAATCGCCTTTCTTTTTTTGGTCGTCTCTGGCAGCGAGAGCTGTCCCGCGTCCACCGGCGCCTGCAACGCAACCTGACCGTGCAGGTCCTTGATAGTTTGTCTTAGTTCCTTCAGATACGTGTCATCTTTTATGAGGTTCACGTAGTCCATGATAGCCTTGAGATGTCCGACGCACTCCCTCCTGAGGGCTTTCGTGGCCGGTGGTGCCTCCGCTGGTGATTGGCTGCTGGCGGCAGATGCCTCGGCTGGTGGTTGGCCGGCGGCAGCTGATGGGAGTGGCCGAAAAGGCTGAAATGATAAACAAAAATTAGTCATTGAGAAGAAAACTCCCCCCGCTCCCTTTCATTCTCTCTCAAAAGAAGTCTCTCTTACCAAATGTATAGCACAGCAACGATGAATCCATTAGTTGTAGTGATGGAAATTCAAATGCAGAGGGTGAGATCTGAAATAAAGCTTCGCTCAAAGTCTTTTAAAGGGGAACTATGCTGTTTCTTTAGCTTAATTTATCGTAACTGAACTGCTTCGGAGTCATTGGAATGGTTATATGACTTATTTCGAGTTGAATGGTGGTCGTCTTGCTCCCCCCTAGCGCCTGTGAGCGGAAACACCGTGATATCAGGTCTCACGATGGAACGAATTGCTTCATGGCACAGCACACAAACGGCCATTCAGGATCGGGCTAACGAGGTAGAGATGGAGTTTTCACACTATCGTCATGGCTGAGCCGACGATTAAGAAGCAGAAAGCTCGGAAAGCAGAGTCGGACAGAGAGAGGACACAACAGACGAGGAGTCAACCTGTAGGGGGCTCTATGGAGAAACCTGTAGGGGGCTCTATGGAGAAACCTGTAGGGGGCTCTATGGAGAAACCTGTAGGGGGAGCTCTATGGAGAAACCTGTAGGGGGGCTCTATGGAGAAACCTGTAGGGGGGCTCTATGGAGAAACCTGTAGGGGGGGCTCTATGGAGAAACCTGTAGGGGGGCTCTATGGAGAAACCTGTAGGGGGCTCTATGGAGAAACCTGTAGGGGGGCTCTATGGGAAACCTGTAGGGGGCTCTATGGAGAAACCTGTGGGGGGGCTCTATGGAGAAACCTGTAGGGGGCTCTATGGAGAAACCTGTAGGGGGCTCTATGGAGAAACCTGTAGGGGGCTCTATGGAGAAACCTGTAGGGGGGCTCTATGGAGAAACCTGTAGGGGGGCTCTATGGAGAAACCTGTAGGGGGCTCTATGGAGAAACCTGTAGGGGGCTCTATGGAGAAACCTGTAGGGGGGGCTCTATGGAGAAACCTGTAGGGGGCCTCTATGGGAGAAACCTGTAGGGGGCTCTATGGAGAAACCTGTAGGGGGCTCTATGGAGAAACCTGTAGGGGGCTCTATGGAGAAACCTGTAGGGGGGCTCTATGGAGAAACCTGTAGGGGGGCTCTATGGAGAAACCTGTAGGGGGGGCTCTATGGAGAAACCTGTAGGGGGCTCTATGGAGAAACCTGTAGGGGGGGCTCTATGGAGAAACCTGTAGGGGGGCTCTATGGAGAAACCTGTAGGGGGGCTCTATGGAGAAACCTGTAGGGGGGGCTCTATGGAGAAACCTGTAGGGGGGGCTCTATGGAGAAACCTGTAGGGGGCTCTATGGAGAAACCTGTAGGGGGGGCTCTATGGAGAAACCTGTAGGGGGGGCTGGAGAAACCTGTAGGGGGGCTCTATGGAGAAACCTGTAGGGGGCTCTATGGAGAAACCTGTAGGGGGAGAAACTCTATGGAGAAACCTGTAGGGGGGGCTCTATGGAGAAACCTGTAGGGGGGCTCTATGGAGAAACCTGTAGGGGGCTCTATAGGAGAAACCTGTAGGGGGAGCTCTATGGAGAAACCTGTAGGGGGAGCTCTATGGAGAAACCTGTAGGGGGGCTCTATGGAGAAACCTGTAGGGGGGGAGAAACCTCTATGGAGAAACCTGTAGGGGGCTCTATGGAGAAACCTGTAGGGGGGAGCTCTATGGAGAAAATGTATAGCACAGCAACGATGAATCCATTAGTTGTAGGATGGAAATTCAAATGCAGAAGGTGAGATAAATAAAGCTTCGCTGGGGGAACTATGCCTGTTTCTTTTATCTTAATTTATCTAGTCATTGGAATGGTTATATGACTTATTTCGGAATGGTGGTCGCCTTGAAACCTGATATCAGGTCTCACGGGGAACAATTCTTCATGGCACAGCAAAAACCCATTCAGGATCGGGCTAATAGAGATGGAGTTTTCACACTGTCATGGCTGAGCCTATGGAGAAACGATTAAGAAGCAGAAAGCTCGGAAAGCAGAGTCGGACAGAGAGGACACAACAGGAGAAACCTGTAGGGGGCTCTATGGAGGTAGGGGGCTCTATGGAGAAACCTGTAGGGGGCTCTATGGAGAAACCTGTAGGGGGAGCTCTAAGAAACCTGTAGGGGGGCTCTATGGAGAAACCTGTAGGGGGGGGCTCTATGGAGAAACCTGTAGGGGGGGCTCTATGGAGAAACCTGTAGGGGGGGAGAAACTCTATGGAGAAACCTGTAGGGGGGAGCTCTATGGAGAAACCTGTAGGGGGGCTCTATGGAGAAACCTGTACCTGGAGGGGGGGGGGGCTCTATGGAGGGGGGGCTCTATGGAAAACCTGTATGGGGGGGGGCTCTATGGAGGAAACCTGAAACCTGGAGAAACCTGTAGGGGGGCTCTATGGGGAAACCTGTAGGGGGGCTCTATGGAGAAACCTGGGGGAGCTGGGGGTAGGGGGGCTCTATGGAGAAACCTGTAGGGGGGCTCTATGGAGAAACCTGTAGGGGGGCTCTATGGAGAAACCTGTAGGGGGGAGCTCTATGGAGAAACCTGTAGGGGGCTCTATGGAGAAACCTGTAGGGGGGGCTCTATGGAGAAACCTGTAGGGGGGCTCTATGGAGAAACCTGTAGGGGCCTGGAGAAACCTGGGGGGCTCTATGGAGAAACCTGTAGGGGGCTCTATGGAGAAACCTGTAGGGGGCTCTATGGAGAAACCTGTAGGGGGCTCTATGGAGAAAACCTGTAGGGGGGCTCTATGGAGAAACCTGTAGGGGGCTCTATGGAGAAACCTGTAGGGGGCTCTATGGAGAAACCTGTAGGGGGGCTCTATGGAGAAACCTGTGGGGGGGCTCTATGGAGAAACCTGTGGGGGGGGGGCCTCTATGGAGAAACCTGTAGGGGGGCTCTATGGAGAAACCTGTAGGGGGGCTCTATGGAGAAACCTGTAGGGGCTCTATGGAGAAACCTGTAGGGGGCTCTATGGAGAAACCTGTAGGGGGAGCTCTATGGAGAAACCTGTAGGGGGGCTCTATGGAGAAACCTGTAGGGGGCTCTATGGAGAAACCTGTAGGGGGGGCTCTATGGAGAAACCTGGAGAGAAACCTGTAGGGGGGCTCTATGGAGAAACCTGTAGGGGGCTCTATGGAGAAACCTGTAGGGGGCTCTATGGAGAAACCTGTAGGGGGGGCTCTATGGAGAAACCTGTAGGGGGGGAGAAACTCTATGGAGAAACCTGTAGGGGGGGCTCTATGGAGAAACCTGGGGGGGGGTAGGGGGGCTCTATGGAGAAACCTGGGGGGGCTCTATGGAGAAACCTGTAGGGGGCTCTATGAAACCTGTAGGGGGGAGCTCTATGGAGAAACCTGTAGGGGGCTCTATGGAGAAACCTGTAGGGGGGGCTCTATGGAGAAACCTGTATCTATGGAGAAACCTGTAGGGGGGCTCTATGGAGAAACCTGTGGGGGCTCTATGGAGAAACCTGTAGGGGGCTCTATGGAGAAACCTGTGGGGGGCTCTATGGAGAAACCTGTAGGGGGGGGCTCTATGGAGAAACCTGTAGGGGGGCTCTATGGAGAAACCTGTAGGGGGGCTCTATGGAGAAACCTGTAGGGGGCCTGTAGGGGGCTCTATGGAGAAACCTGTAGGGGGCTCTATGGAGAAACCTGTAGGGGGCTCTATGGAGAAACCTGTAGGGGGCTCTATGGAGAAACCTGTAGGGGGGAGCTCTATGGAGAAACCTGTAGGGGGCTCTATGGAGAAACCTGTAGGGGGCTCTATGGAGAAACCTGTAGGGGGGCTCTATGGAGAAACCTGTAGGGGGGGCTCTATGGAGAAACCTGTAGGGGGGCTCTATGGAGAAAACCTGTAGGGGGGAGCTCTATGGAGAAACCTGTGGAGAAACCTGTAGGGGGCTCTATGGAGAAACCTGTAGGGGGCTCTATGGAGAAACCTGTAGGGGGCTCTAGGGGCCTCTATGGAGAAACCTGTAGGGGGGGGGGGCTCTATGGAGAAACCTGTAGGGGGAGCTCTATGGCTCTATGGAGAAACCTGTAGGGGGCTCTATGGAGAAACCTGTAGGGGGCTCTATGGAAAACCTGTAGGGGGCTCTATGGAGAAACCTGTAGGGGGGCTCTATGGAGGCCTGTCTATGGAGAAACCTGTGGGGGGCTCTATGGAGAAACCTGTAGGGGGCTCTATGGAGAAACCTGTAGGGGCTCTATGGAGAAACCTGTAGGGGGGCTCTATGGAGAAACCTGTAGGGGGGGCTCTATGGAGAAACCTGTAGGGGGGGCTCTATGGAGAAACCTGTAGGGGCTCTATGGAGAAACCTGTAGGGGGGAGCCTCTATGGAGAAACCTGTGGGGGGCTCTATGGAGAAACCTGTAGGGGGGCTCTATGGAGAAACCTGTAGGGGGCTCTATGGAGAAACCTGTAGGGGGGCTCTATGGAGAAACCTGTAGGGGGGCTCTATGGAGAAACCTGTAGGGGGGCTCTATGGAAAAACCTGTAGGGGGCTCTATGGAGAAACCTGTAGGGGGCTCTATGGAGAAACCTGTAGGGGGGGCTCTATGGAGAAACCTGTAGGGGGCTCTATGGAGAAAACCTGTAGGGGGCTCTATGGAGAAACCTGTAGGGGGCTCTATGGAGAAACCTGTAGGGGGCTCTATGGAGAAACCTGTAGGGGGCTCTATGGAGAAACCTGTAGGGGGGGAGAAACTCTATGGAGAAACCTGTAGGGGGCTCTATGGAGAAACCTGTGGGGGGCTCTATGGAGAAACCTGTAGGGGCTCTATGGAGAAACCTGTAGGGGGGCTCTATGGAGAAACCTTGGGGGGCTCTATGGAGAAAGGGGGCCTATGGGGGGGATGGACTATGGAGAAACCTGTAGGGGGGCTCTATGGAGAAACCTGTAATGGGGGCTCTATGGAGAAACCTGTAGGGGGGCTCTATGGAGAAACCTGTAGGGGGCTCTATGGAGAAACCTGTAGGGGGCTCTATGGAGAAACCTGTGGGGGGGGCTCTATGGAGAAACCTGTAGGGGGGCTCTATGGAGAAACCTGTAGGGGGGCTCTATGGGGGAAAAACCTGTAGGGGGGCTCTATGGAGAAACCTGTAGGGGGGCTCTATGGAGAAACCTGTAGGGGGGGGCTCTATGGAGAAACCTGTAGGGGGCTCTATGGAGAAACCTGTAGGGGGCTCTATGGAGAAACCTGTAGGGGGCTCTATGGAGAAACCTGTAGGGGGCTCTATGGAGAAACCTGTAGGGGGGCTCTATGGAGAAACCTGTAGGGGGGCTCTATGGAGAAACCTGTAGGGGGCTCTATGGAGAAACCTGTAGGGGGCTCTATGGAGAAACCTGTAGGGGGCTCTATGGAGAAACCTGTAGGGGGCTCTCTATGGAGAAACCTGTAGGGGGCTCTATGGAGAAACCTGTGGGGGCTCTATGGAGAAACCTGTAGGGGGGCTCTATGGAGAAACCTGTAGGGGGCTCTATGGAGAAACCTGTGGGGGGCTCTATGGAGAAACCTGTAGGGGGCTCTATGGAGAAACCTGTAGGGGGCTCTATGGAGAAACCTGTAGGGGGGAGCTCTATGGAGAAACCTGTAGGGGGGGCTCTATGGAGAAACCTGTAGGGGCTCTTCTATGGAGAAACCTGTATGGAGAAACCTGTTCTCTATGGAGAAACCTGTAGGGGGCTCTATGGAGAAACCTGGGGGGCTCTATGGAGAAACCTGTAGGGGGCTCTATGGAGAAACCTGTGGGGGCTCTATGGAGAAACCTGTAGGGGGGCTCTATGGAGAAACCTGTAGGGGGCTCTATGGAGAAACCTGTAGGGGGGGCTCTATGGAGAAACCTGTAGGGGGCTCTATGGAGAAACCCTGTTCTATGGAGAAACCTGTAGGGGGGCTCTTTGGAGAAACCTGTAGGGGGGCTCTATGGAGAAACCTGTAGGGGGGCTCTATGGAGAAACCTGTAGGGGGAGCTCTATGGAGAAACCTGTTCTATGGAGAAACCTGTAGGGGGGCTCTATGGAGAAACCTGTAGGGGGGCTCTATGGAGAAACCTGTAGGGGGGCTCATGGAGAAACCTGTAGGGGGCTCTATGGAGAAACCTGTAGGGGGCTCTATGGAGAAACCTGTAGGGGGCTCTATGGAGAAACCTGTGGGGGCTCTATGGAGAAACCTGTAGGGGGCTCTATGGAGAAACCTGTAGGGGGAGCTCTATGGAGAAACCTGTAGGGGGGCTCTATGGAGAAACCTGTAGGGGGCTCTATAGAAAACCTGTCCTATGGAGAAACCTGTAGGGGGGGAGCTCTATGGAGAAACCTGTATCCTGGGCTCTATGGAGAAACCTGTGGGGGGCTATGGAGAAACCTGTCAAAATGGAGAAACCTGTAATTATGGAGAAACCAATGACTAACAAAAATTAGTCATTGAAACCTTTCATTCTCAAAAGAAGTCTCTTTGCCAAATGTATAGCACAGCAACGATGAATCCATTAGTTGTAGTGATGGAAATTCAAATGCAGGGGTGAGATCTGAAATAAAAGCTGGTCTTTTAAAGGGAACTATGCTGTTTCTTTATCTTAATTTATCGTAACTGAACTGCTCATTGGAATGGTTATATGACTTATTTCGAGTTGAATGGTGGTCGCCTTGCTTAAACCTGTGGGGAAACTCCGTGATATCAGGTCTCACGATGGAGCAACCTTCATGGCACAGCACATTGCCATTCAGGATCGGGCTATACGAGGTAGAGATGGAGTTTTACACTAACCATGGCTGAGCCGGCCCTATTAAGAAGCAGAAAGCTCGGAAAGCTGAGTGGACAGAGAGGGACACAACAGAAGTAACCTGTAGGGGGCTCTATGGAGAAACCTGTAGGGGGGGGCTATGGAGAAACCTGTAGGGGGCTCTATGGAGAAACCTGTGGGGGGGCTCTATGGAGAAACCTGTAAATCTATGGAGAAACCTGTAGGGGGGCTCTATGGAGAAACCTGTAGGGGGGCTCTATGGAGAAACCTGTGGGGGGCTCTATGGAGAAACCTGGGGGGCTCTATGGAGAAACCTGTAGGGGGGCTCTATGGAGAAACCTGTAGGGGGGCTCTATGGAGAAACCTGTAGGGGGGGCTCTATGGAGAAACCTGTAGGGGGCTCTATGGAGAAACCTGTAGGGGCTCTATGGAGAAACCTGTAGGGGGCTCTATGGAGAAACCTGTGGGGGGCTCTATGGAGAAACCTGTAGGGGGGCTCTATGGAGAAAACCTGTAGGGGGGCTCTATGGAGAAACCTGTAGGGGGGCTCTATGGAGAAACCTGTAGGGGGCTCTATGGAGAAACCTGTAGGGGGCTCTATGGAGAAACCTGTTCTATGGAGAAACCTGTGGGGGCTCTATGGAGAAACCTGTAGGGGGCTCTATGGAGAAACCTGTAGGGGGGCTCTATGGAGAAACCTGTAGGGGGGCTCTATGGAGAAACCTGTAGGGGGGCTCTATGGAGAAACCTGTAGGGGGCTCTATGGAGAAACCTGTAGGGGCTCTATGGAGAAACCTGTGGGGGAGCTCTATGGAGAAACCTGTAGGGGGCTCTATGGAGAAACCTGTAGGGGGCTCTATAGAGAAACCTGTAGGGGGCTCTATGGAGAAACCTGTAGGGGAGCCTATGGAGAAACCTGTAGGGGGGCTCTATGGAGAAACCTGTAGGGGGGCTCTATGGAGAAACCTGTAGGGGGGCTCTATGGAGAAACCTGTAGGGGGAGCTCTATGGAGAAACCTGTAGGGGGGCTCTATGGAGAAACCTGTAGGGGGGGCTCTATGGAGAAACCTGTGGGGGCTCTATGGAGAAACCTGTAGGGGGGGCTCTATGGAGAAACCTGTAGGGGGGGCTATGGAGAAACCTGTGGGGGCTCTATGGAGAAACCTGTCTCTATGGAGAAACCTGTAGGGGGCTCTATGGAGAAAACCTGTGAGGGGGCTCTATGGAGAAACCTGTAGGGGGGCTCTATGGAGAAACCTGTTCTATGGAGAAACCTGTAGGGGGGCTCTATGGAGAAACCTGTAGGGGGCTCCATGGAGAAACCTGTTGGGGGCTCTATGGAGAAACCTGTGGGGGCTCTATGGAGAAACCTGTAGGGGGGCTCTATGGGAGAAACCCTGTAGGGGGCTCTATGGAGAAACCTGTAGGGGGGGCTCTATGGAGAAACCTGTAGGGGGGCTCTATGGAGAAACCTGTAGGGGGCTCTATGGAGAAACCTGTAGGGGGGCTCTATGGAGAAACCTGTCTCTATGGAGAAACCTGTAGGGGGGCTCTATGGAGAAACCTGTGGGGGGCTCTATGGAGAAACCTGTAGGGGGGGCTCTATGGAGAAACCTGTAGGGGGCTCTATGGAGAAACCTGTAATGGAGAAACCTGTGGGGGGCTCTATGGAGAAACCTGTAGGGGGCTCTATGGAGAAACCTGTAGGGGCTCTATGGAGAAACCTGTAGGGGGGCTCTATGGAGAAACCTGTAGGGGGGCTCTATGGAGAAACCTGTAGGGGGCTCTATGGAGAAACCTGTGGGGGGCTCTATGGAGAAACCTGTAGGGGGCTCTATGGAGAAACCTGTAGGGGGCTCTATGGAGAAACCTGTAGGGGGGCTCTATGGAGAAACCTGTAGGGGGGGAGAAACCTGTAGGGGGCTCTATGGAGAAACCTGTAGGGGGGGCTCTATGGAGAAACCTGTGGGGGGGCTCTATGGAGAAACCTGTAGGGGGCTCTATGGAGAAACCTGTGGGGGGCTCTATGGAGAAACCTGTGGGGGGGCTCTATGGAGAAACCTGTAGGGGGCTCTATGGAGAAACCTGTAAGGGGGCTCTATGGAGAAACCTGTAGGGGGGCTCTATGGAGAAACCTGTAGGGGGGCTCTATGGAGAAACCTGTAGGGGGGCTCTATGGAGAAACCTGTAGGGGGCTCTATGGAGAAACCTGTAGGGGGGCCTATGGAGAAACCTGTGGGGGGCTCTATGGAGAAACCTGTTCTATGGAGAAACCTGTAGGGGGCTCTATGGAGAAACCTGGGGGGGCTCTATGGAGAAACCTGTAGGGGGGGGCTCTATGGAGAAACCTGTAGGGGGCTCTATGGAAACCTGTAGGAGAAACCTGTAGGGGGGGAGAAACCTGTATGGGAGAAACCTGTAGGGGGGCTCTATGGAGAAACCTGTCTATGGGGGGGGGGCTCTATGGAGAAACCTGTAGGGGGGTCTATGGAGAAACCTGTAGGGGGCTCTATGGAGAAACCTGTAGGGGGGCTCTATGGAGAAACCTGTATACTCTATGGAGAAACCTGTAGGGGGCTCTATGGAGGGGGGGGCTCTATGGAGAAACCTGTAGGGGGGGCTCTACAGAGAAACCTGCAAATAAACCGCGAAGAAATGGCCAAAACTGCATGGCGCCCCTTTAAGTATTTATCCTTTGCGCAAAGAAGGTTCAGTTCATCATGAGAGTGTGAGATAATGACAGCAATAGGGAGGGGCTGGATTAACAGCCCGGATCAGCATGATGCATGGGAGGTAGAGAACACCAGTTTAAATCACTTTATGCCCCTGGCTTATCAGAAGAACATAAACCTTGGACTTTCACCCCACATCATTACATGTGAAACTGTTATGGGTTAAAGCAGCTAAAATATAAAATAAGGAGAGAAATGTTTCAATTAAGAACATGGTTGCAAGTACATATGTACAGGACTGTGTAGAGCACAAATCAATTCTTTAATCTGAAAATACTTACATTTATGATCTCTCTGGTCATCTGGCAGCCATTGTTGCCTGGATACCCCTTGGTTTCAAGTAAGCTCGCTTCCTCCCTGTGCACCCCTTCGTCTTACCCCCCCCCCTCAATTAAAATGAGTATTGAGACAGCCCTTACTCACATGTGAAAAGAGATTCAGCCTTAATCTTACCTGTAGGTTCTCCTGATCAATACTGGAGTGCCTCATGGATTCTTTAGCCTTCCCCATCAGGTTGCGGATATCTTTATCGGTGGGGTAGAACCTTCTTCTGGTAGGTGACGGCGGTGTTTCATCCTTGAAGAGGTGTCTCTCCACAAACTGTCTGGAGTGCTGTCTCATCTCACGCACTCGTCTCACCCCACTTTTGGTTAGCTCTATGATGTGGCTCTTCACGCGTTCATCCACAGGTTCATGGATACCGGCATCCTGCACAATATGTCATAAAAAATTATGTTTAATGATGATTTCTACCTTTACACATGGCGGGCTATTTTCATAAACGGACATTTCAACCTCTCCGGTCTCAGATGTCAGTTTTCAGAAAAGTATTTGTTTACACGTACCCGTGTATACATGCGTCCAATGCCGTCAGAGCATGCCACACCTGTAGGTGGCAGTGTAACGAGAAGCTCAGGCCCACGTCAGCCAATCAGAATCCCGAAAACTGCAACAAATCACTTCCTGTCTCTGCTCTGCCATGAAATAATAACCATGTACGTGCAAACAGCCCCTGAACCTGGGCAATAGATCCAGAGTCCTATTGTATTACTGTTTACAATCCTCACAGAGCTGTTTGTTTACATGTGTGTGTGTGTATATATTAACTGTTTGTTTTGTTAAATATATGTACATTGTAGTCAAATCCTTTTGTTTACCTTGTACAGCTTTGTTGTCCTTGTATCTAGCCATATGTCTATTCCTCTGTATGTACATTGAAAGCAAATACAGGGAGTACATTTCCCTGTATGTGT
Organism: Etheostoma perlongum; assembly: GCA_026937815.1. Classification (NCBI taxonomy): domain Eukaryota; kingdom Metazoa; phylum Chordata; class Actinopteri; order Perciformes; family Percidae; genus Etheostoma; species Etheostoma perlongum. The sequence goes on along the minus strand of CM049371.1, from coordinate 984,559 downwards.
ACACACTTTGCATTAGTCTGCCAGGGTTAGACTGTGATTTAATTGTCTTTGTTTTGCCAGTTAATGGTAAAGCCGCCTACACAGCATCCGCAGTATAGGGCTCTTCGCCTGCTGTGCTGTTTCCTTTGCAGAACGTACCTGTCCATACAAAGGGTGGCAAACATGGTCTTCGATGGCAGGAGTCCGCACATAGAAGAAATCCTCCCAGCGGACCGAAGACGGATCATTCTTCACATCCTGCTTGAGTTTTGTTACCATTTTCCTCCGTTGACTGTCCTTGTTATCTGCCACCTGAAAGGCAAACCTGACAATTACTACTTTTATATGTTTAAAACTGTACAATACATTTGGAGAACGCATGTACTAATGATACTCAAGATTATACTCATGATTACATCTAACCTTATAATCAGGGAATTTGGCAATCCTTGAAATGTTGAGCACTGCCGGACACCCGAGCTTCTTTGTGGTCTTAATAAGACGTCGGTTCTTCTGATTGTACTTTAAATAAAACATTCACATTTCAACGCAGAGGTCATGTACAGTGGTGTTCTTAAGTTTATGAAACCAAGGTAAAGTTTACTAAAAAGAGGAATAAAAAAAAAAAAATCATCTTTAGGAAATTGATCTTAATGCCTTTAAAAAGAAATAGGAAAAATCCAACCTTTGGGAACCAATTTTCTTTGTGAATGAATAATGTATTTTAACATAGGGGGGTGTATACTTATGCCCCTGTATTTTAACATAGGGGGGTGTATACTTATGTCCCTGTATTTTAACATAGGGGGTGTATACTTATGCCCCTGTATTTTAACTTATACTTATGCCCTGTATTTTAACATGGGGGTGTATACTTATGCCCCTGTATTTTAACATAGGGGGTGTATACTTATGCCCCCTGTATTTTAACATAGGGGGTGTATACTTATGCCCCTGTATTTTAACATAGGGGGGTGTATACTTATGCCCCTGTATTTTAACATAGGGGGTATACTTATGCCCCCCCTGTATTTTACTTGTATGCCCCTGTATTTTAACATAGGGGGTGTATACTTATGCCCCTGTATTTTAACATAGGGGGTGTATACTTATGCCCCTGTATTTTAACATAGGGGGTGTATACTTATGCCCCTGTATTTTAACATAGGGGGGTGTATACTTATGCCCCTGTATTTTAACATAGGGGGTGTATACTTATGCCCCTGTATTTTAACATAGGGGGTGTATACTTATGCCCCTGTATTTTAACATAGGGGGGTGTATACTTATGCCCCATAGGGGGTGTATACTTATGCCCCCTGTATTTTAACATAGGGGGGTGTATACTTATGCCCCTGTATTTTAACATAGGGGGTGTATACTTATGCCCCTGTATTTTAACATAGGGGGGTGTATACTTATGGGGGTGTATACTTATGCCCTGTATTTTAACATAGGGGTGTATACTTATGCCCCCTGTATTTTAACATAGGGGGGGTGTATACTTATGCCCCCTGTATTTTAACATAGGGGGTGTGTACTTATGCCCCTGTATTTTTAACATAGGGGGTGTATACTTATGCCCCTGTATTTTAACATAGGGGGTGTATACTTATGCCCCTGTATTTTAACATAGGGGGGTGTATACTTATGCCCCCTGTATTTTAACATTTTAACATAGGGGGTGTATACTTATGCCCCTGTATTTTAACATAGGGGGTGTATACTTATGCCCCTGTATTTTAACATAGGGGGTGTATACTTATGCCCCTGTATTTTAACATAGGGGTGTATACTTATGCCCCTGTATTTTAACATAGGGGGGTGTATACTTATGCCCCCTGTATTTTAACATAGGGGGTGTATACTTATGCCCCCTGTATTTTAACATAGGGGGTGTATACTTATGCCCCTGTATTTTAACATAGGGGGTGTATACTTATGGGGTGTATACTTATGCCCCTGTATTTTAACATAGGGGTGTATACTTATGCCCCCTGTATTTTAACATAGGGGGTGTATACTTATGCCCCCCTGTATTTTAACATAGGGGTGTATACTTATGCCCCCTGTATTTTAACATAGGGGGGTGTATACATATGCCCCTGTATTTTAACATAGGGGTGTATACTTATGCCCCCCAGCAACATAGGGGGTGTATACTTATGCCCCTGTATTTTAACATAGGGGGGTGTGTACTTATGCCCTGTATTTTAACATAGGGGGTGTGTACTTATGCCCCTGTATTTTTAACATAGGGGGTGTATACTTATGCCCATGTATTTTAACATAGGGGGTATACTTATGCCCCCTTTTTATGGGGGTGTATACTTATGCCCCCTGTTTTTAACATAGGGGGTGTATACTTATGCCCCTGTATTTTTAACATAGGGGGTGTATACTTATGCCCCCTGTATTTTAACATAGGGGTGTATACTTTGCCCCCTGTAAACATAGGGGGTGTGTACTTATGCCCCTTATTTTAACATAGGGGGTGTATACCCCCTGTATTTTAACATAGGGGGTGTATACTTATGCCCCTGTATTTTAACATAGGGGGGTGTATACTTATGCCCCTGTATTTTAACATAGGGGGTGTATACTTATGCCCCCTGTATTTTAACATAGGGGGGTGTATACTAGCTTACCTCCTTCTGCTTGGCCTCAGCATATCTCATCTTCTGCTGTCTGGACCGGTCTCTCCCCAGGTGACAGCCCAAATGCTGATAGGCAATGAAAACGAAGGGCACCCCATCAAAGGGGATGCTGGCTGTTTTTTGGGCACTTTCGTGACTCCACTCCCATCGCACTCTCATCGGATTTGATGGCTGCCATGCTAGATATTTGTGAAGAAAGAATAGCGTTACGAAAGGTCTTTTTGAGACACTTACAGACAGAGGCGCAAACCAAAATCAGGCTCACTTGTACCCAAGATAAACTCTGATAAAGAGAAAGTTTGGTTGATTTAACTACATGTGTATTGGGTTTAATTACTAATGTTAAATAGCATTTGAGTTAGCACACGGTGTGAAACGAGCCCAAATAAGCAACTACACCTTAGAAACAAGACCAAATAAGCAACTACACCTTAGAAACAAGACCAAATAAGCAACTACACCTTAGAAACAAGCCCAAATAAGCAACTACACCATAGTAACAAGCCCAAATAAGAAACTACACCTTAGTAACAAGCCCAAATAAGCAACTACACCTTAGAAACAAGCCCAAATAAGCAACTACACCATAGTAACAAGCCCAAATAAGCAACTACACTTTAGAAACAAGCCCAAATAAGCAACTACACCTTAGTAACAAGCCCAAATAAGCAACTACACCTTAGAAACAAGCCCAAATAAGCAACTACACCATAGTAACAAGCCCAAATAAGCAACTACACCTTAGAAACAAGTCCAAATAAGCAACTACACCTTAGAAACAAGCCCAAATAAGCAACTACACCTTAGTAACAAGCCCAAATAAGCAACTACACTTTAGAAACAAGCCCAAATAAGCAACTACACCTTAGTAACAAGCCCAAATAAGCAACTACACCTTAGAAACAAGCCCAAATAAGCAACTACACCTTAGAAACAAGCCCAAATAAACAACTACACCATAGTAACAAGCCCAAATAAGCAACTACACCTTAAACAAGTCCAAATAAGCCCAAATAAGCAACTACACCTTAGAAACAAGCCCAAATAAGCAACTACACCTTTAGAAACAAGCCCAAATAAGCAACTACACCTTAGAAACAAGCCCAAATAAGCAACTACACTTTAGAAACAAGCCCAAATAAGCAACTACACCATAGTAACAAGTCCAAATAAGCAACTACACCTTAGAAACAAGCCCAAATAAGCAACTACACTTTAGAAACAAGCCCAAATAAGCAACTACACCATAGTAACAAGCCCAAATAAGCAACTACACTTTAGAAACAAGCCCAAATAAGCAACTACACCTTAGAAACAAGCCCAAATAAGCAACTACACCTTAGAAACAAGCCCAAATAAGCAACTACACCTTAGAAACAAGCCCAAATAAGCAACTACACCTTAGAAACAAGCCCAAATAAGCAACTACACTTTAGTAACAAGCCCAAATAAGCAACTACACCTTAGTAACAAGCCCAAATAAGCAACTACACCTTAGAAACAAGCCCAAATAAGCAACTACACCTTGAAACAAGCCCAAATAAGCAACTACACCTTAGAAACAAGCCCAAATAAGCAACTACACCTTAGTAACAAGCCCAAATAAGCAACTACACCTTAGAAACAAGCCCAAATAAGCAACTACACCTTAGAAACAAGCCCAAATAAGCAACTACACCTTTAGAAACAAGCCCAAATAAGCAACTACACCTTAGAAACAAGCCCAAATAAGCAACTACACCTTAGAAACAAGCCCAAATAAGCAACTACACCTTAGAAACAAGCCCAAATAAGCAACTACACCTTAGTAACAAGCCCAAATAAGCAACTACACCTTAGAAACAAGCCCAAATAAGCAACTACACCTTAGAAACAAGCCCAAATAAGCAACTACACTTTAGAAACAAGCCCTAATAAGCAACTACACTTTAGAAACAAGCCCAAATAAGCAACTACACCTTAGTAACAAGCCCAAATAAGCAACTACACCTTAGTAACAAGCCCAAATAAGCAACTACACTTTAGAAACAAGCCCAAATAAGCAACTACACCTTAGTAACAAGCCCAAATAAGAAACTACACAAAAACAAAGCCCAAATAAGCAACTACACTTTAGAAACAAGCCCAAATAAACAACTACACTTTAGAAACAAGCCCAAATAAGCAACTACACCTTAGAAACAAGCCCAAATAAGCAACTACACTTTAGAAACAAGCCCAAATAAGCAACTACACTTTAGAAACAAGCCCAAATAAGCAACTACACTTTAGAAACAAGCCCAAATAAGCAACTACACTTTAGAAACAAGCCCAAATAAGCAACTACACCTTAGAAACAAGCCCAAATAAGCAACTACACCTTAGAAACAAGCCCAAATAAGCAACTACACCTTAGAAACAAGCCCAAATAAGCAAATACACCTTAGAAACAAGCCCAAATAAGCAACTACACTTTAGAAACAAGCCCAAATAAGCAACTACACCTTAGAAACAAGCCCAAATAAGAAACTACACCTTAGAAACAAGCCCAAATAAGCAACTACACCTTAGAAACAAGCCCAAATAAGCAACTACACCTTAGAAACAAGCCCAAATAAGCAACTACACTATTAGAAACAAGCCCAAATAAGCAACTACACCTTAGAAACAAGCCCAAATAAGCAACTACACTATAGAAACAAGCCCAAATAAGCAACTACACTTTAGTAACAAGCCCAAATAAGCAACTACACCTTAGAAACAAGCCAAAATAAGCAACTACACCTTAGTAACAAGCCCAAATAAGCAACTACACCTTAGAAACAAGCCCAAATAAGCAACTACACCTTAGAAACAAGCCCAAATAAGCAACTACACCTTAGAAACAAGCCCAAATAAGCAACTACACTATAGAAACAAGCCCAAATAAGCAAATACACTTTAGAAACAAGCCCAAATAAGCAAATACACCTTAGAAACAAGCCCAAATAAGCAACTACACTTTAGAAACAAGCCCAAATAAGCAAATACACCTTAGAAACAAGCCCAAATAAGCAACTACACCTTAGAAACAAGCCCAAATAAGCAACTACACCTTAGAAACAAGCCCAAATAAACAACTACACCTTAGAAACAAGCCCAAATAAACAACTACACCTTAGAAACAAGCCCAAATAAGCAACTACACTATAGAAACAAGCCCAAGACAACCGTGACCCGCGACTACACATCTACCTCTTTTCTCAAAGAGGCTCCGACCGCTTCGATGCCGCACGGACCGCTACAGGAAATCATTCATACTACAGGCAATAAAACTTTTTAACATGTCATCACTGGGTGCTAGATGAGACTTTTTGGACACCACACTACTGCGCTAATGCAACCTGCACAATTGGTTTATTTAAATTTACATTTAGCATACATTTTAGAATATTATTTAAGCAGTTGCACATTTTTGTTTACCCATCCTGTACATATTCAAATATTTGTTCTTTTATTTTATTTTATTCATATTATTATTTCATGTATATTGTATGTATGTATATTTTCCCTAGTATTTCATTTATAATCTGTGCTTTGTGACTGTGTTTGCTGCTGTAACACTGGAATTTCCCATTTTTCTTGGGATCAATAAACATCTATCTATCTATCTATCTATCTATCTTCGTCACCACGCTCTGTTGGCGGCTGCGCAGTAACGCTCAGCCATCACCGGAAACGTGCTCCGTCCGGAGCTTAGACCGTTGGTCCATTTCGTTAACTGTCTATGGAAACGTACGCACTACGTCAATCAGTACGTAGCGCTGGCGTTACTAATGACGTGTTTTCTCCTTCTTAAGCTAACTTTACCCAAGCTAACGTTACAGCGGTACAAAGACTAACGTTACCGTTAGCTCTGCCGGTTCTAAAACACTTACCAGCTCCGTTGAAATGCTTGTCAGACTTATGAACGATGTACTTGGTTCGCGTAGTTTCTTCCAAAGTTGTTACGAAGTGTTCCACAGCCGCTTTGGACCGGAGAACTGTAGCTGCCTCGGCCATGGTTGCTGCTAGAATGGATGTTCCGGAGGCCCGCCTCTGATTGGTTGATCTGCTGGTTAGGGTTAGCCGCGAGGAGTGTGATTGGTTAAGGTTTTGTTACCGGATCATTGTAAGCCAATCAGAGGCAGAGTAGGGCGGGACATGGCTTCACTCGTCCTTCCAGACCATCTATTCTAGCAGCAACCGGCATCGACCAATAAAATAATATTTTAATAATTTTAATATTTAATATTTTTAATAGTCATTTGACATCAACCCCTTAGTATTGTAGAAATTAATATTAAATAATATAATTTAATATTAAATAAACTTATATTATTCAAACAGATTCAAACACTAACACATTGAACATGTTGGAGAAAACCTGTAATAAATTAAATTATTATTATTAAACTCTTATTATACCTGAACTTCTATAATAGAAAATAATAGAGAACAAATACATTTTTAATATTTCACTCTTTAGTTTGACAGTATTACTTTTAGTATTATATATTATATTATATATTAAGTATATGTTTGAGAATTTTTATATATTCTTTGAATTCACATTAAAACAGTAACATTCAAATTAATGTTATATTTCTGCAGACCTGGTTCCAGACCAGGGGACTCGGGATGCTCCTCTGACAGTGATGAATATAAAGTTTGGTGTTTTTGTTGAAGATAAGAAGGTAGACTCTCAACATTTTGATGCTTTTAGGGAAACATTTTATCCATAAAGGCAGATATTTTAAGACCGAACCCTCCCTGGTCCACTGGAGGAATGAGCTAAACCTTTAAGGTTAATGTTGGAAAAGCCCTGATTTGGTTTATTTACTTGACAACTTTTAATTTAATTTGAGACAGCCCCCTTTATTTATTTATTTATTTTCTATTTTTTCTCTTATTTCTTTTTCTTTTTAATGTTAATTTGCTATGTATATGCTTTTATGTTTTGATTTGTTCGACCCGAGGCAAAAGTGTATTTTTTGAAATTGGTTTTGTTTTTCTAATGCCTTGTTTGTTTGTATATTTGTATTCTGAATAAAAAAAAAAAAAAAAAAATAAATAAATAAATAAATGTACGTCACGACGCAGAGGAACGTCATTCTCGGAGTACCCAGCGTAGCGTAACGCGTCATAACTTCCAACACAACCGCCGCTTCCTGGCCGGCCCAGGCAGCGCCTCAGGCCCCGCTCCGACTGGACCGTTATCAACCGTTATCGTTCCCCGGTGAAGACGCCTCCTCCTCGGCTCGGTCCGGGACGAGCTGCCGCCGATATGAGTGAATGAAACGGCCTGGAACTCGCTGCTCGGTGAGTATTTGTGTGAGTTTGGGGGTTTAAAGGCTCCTTTAATGAATCACTGTCAGTGTTTGTCCGTCCGTCTCAATGGGAAATTCAGTTTTAAACGTGTGTGTTTTTTCCTAAATAATAATAATAAATTTTAGCTTCGTACTTGGTGATACGCTGGAGACTTAATGCCTTGTGTTAAAAGCTTTGTTCATGTGGAGCCTCTGTTAAGACATCATGGAGACTGTCTCCGGTTGTTAGTCCGTGTCTCCCCCATCAACACCGACGGACACGTCCACTAACATGGGACTGACCTGGTCCACTAACGCGGGACTGACCTGGTCCACTAACGCGGGACTGACCTGGTCCACTAACGCGGGACTGACCTGGTCCACTAACACGGGACTGACCTGGTCCACTAAACGGGACTGACCTGGTCCACTAACGCGGGACTGACCTGGTCCACTAACGCGGGACTGACCTGGTCCACTAACGCGGGACTGACCTGGTCCACTAACGGGACTGACCTGGTCCACTAACACGGGACTGACCTGGTCCACTAACGCGGGACTGCCCTGGTCCACTAACATGGGACTGACCTGGTCCACTAACGCGGGACTGCCCTGGTCCATTAACATGGGACTGACCTGGTCCACTAACGCGGGACTGACCTGGTCCACTAACACGGGACTGACCTGCCGTCCACTAACACGGGACTGACCTGGTCCACTAACGCGGGACTGACCTGGTCCACTAACGCGGGACTGACCTGGTCCACTAACGCGGGACTGACCTGCCGCCGTCCACTAACACGGGACTGACCTGGTCCACTAACGCGGGACTGACCTTGTCCACTAAACGGGACTGACCTGGTCCACTAACGGGACTGACCTGGTCCACTAACGAGACTGACCTGGTCCACTAACGCGGGACTGACCTGGTCCACTAACACGGGACTGACCTGGTCCACTAAACGGGATTGACCTGGTCCACTAAACGGGACTGACCTGCCGCCGTCCACTAACGCGGGACTGACCTGGTCCACTAACGCGGGACTGACCTGGTCCACTAACGCGGGACTGACCTGCTGGGACTGACCCCCCACACGTCCACTAACGCGAGACTGACCTGGTCCACTAACGCGGGACTGACCCGCCGCCGTCCACTAACGCGGGACTGACCTGGTCCACTAACGCGGGACTGACCTGCTGCAGTCCACTAACACGGGACTGACCTGGTCCACTAACACGGGACTGACCTGGTCCACTAACGCGGGATTGACCTGCTGCAGTCCACTAACACGGGACTGACCTGGTCCACTAACACGGGACTGACCTGGTCCACTAACGCGGGACTGACCTGGTCCACTAACACGGAACTGACCTGGTCCACTAATGTGGGACTGACCTGGTCCAATAACGCGGGACTGACCTGCTGCCGTCCACTAACGCGGGACTGACCTGGTCCACTAACGTGGGACTGACCCCACACGCGTCCACTAACATGGGACTGACCTGCTGGGACTGACCCCCCACACGTCCACTAACATGGGACTGACCTGGTCCACTAACACGGGACTGACCCGTCGCCGTCCACTAACGCGGGACTGACCTGGTTCACTAACGCGGGACTGACCTGCTGCAGTCCACTAACACGGGACTGACCTGCCGCCGTCCACTAACACGGGACTGACCTGGTCCACTAACGCGGGACTGACCTGGTCCACTAACGTGGCACTGACCTGGTCCACTAACGTGGCACTGACCTGGTCCACTAACGCGGGACTGACCTGGTCCACTAACGCGGGACGGACCTGCTGCCGTCCACTAACGCGGGACTGACCTGGTCCACTAACGTGGCACTGACCTGGTCCACTAACGCGGGACTGACCTGGTCCACTAACGCGGGACGGACCTGCTGCCGTCCACTAACACGGGACTGACCTGGTCCACTAACGCGGCACTGACCTGGTCCACTAACGCGTCTGTGGCTCAGTGGTAGAGCGGTTGCCTGCCAATTGGAAGGTTGGTGGTTCAATCCCTGGCCCTGCAGTCCCATGTCGAAGTGTCCTTGGGCAAGACACTGAACCCCGAGTTGCCCCTGATGCTGCGCATCGGAGTGTGAATGTGTGTGAGTGTGTATCTGATGAGCAGGTGTGTAGATGTGTGTGTGAGTGTGTATCTGATGAGCAGGTGTGTAGATGTGTGTGAGTGTGTATGTGTGAGTGTGTATCTGATGAGCAGGTGTGTAGATGTGTGTGAGTGTGTATCTGATGAGCAGGTGTGTAGATGTGTGTGAGTGTGTATCTGATGAGCAGGTGTGTAGACGTGTGTGTGTGTATCTGATGAGCAGGTGTGTAGATGTGTGTGTGAGTGTTTATCTGATGAGCAGGTGTGTAGATGTGTGTGTGAGTGTGTATCTGATGAGCAGGTGTGTAGATGTGTGTGAGTGTGTATCTGATGAGCAGGTGTGTAGATGTGTGTGAATGGTGAATGTTTCCTGTATGATGTAAAAGCGCTTTGAGTAGTCGTTCAGACTAGAAAAGATATATAAATACACACATTTACATTTACTAACGCGGGACTGACCTGCTGCCGTGAGTGTCTGCCATCACCTCCTCTTCCTCCTCTTCCTCACAGACCACCAGCAACCATGAGCAGTAGCAGTGGGGAAATGTAAAAGTACATTTACTCAAGTACAACATTTGAGGTATGTGTATTTTTACTACATATTGTATTTTGTACTCCACTACACATGTCTGACAGTTTTTCCATCCCATCCTGATAGTGTTGAGGAAGTTCTCCTTTCTTAAGATAAATAATGTCTTTCTTAACCCTTGTGTTGTCCTCAATGATTTCTGTCATTGAATTTTTTGGGTGTCTTATAGCATTTGAATTATTTTTCAAAACAGTATCCGGACTCAACTTTGACATTTACCCATCTGTGATCCACTTAACCTCCTCTGATGTTAACTATTAGTCAAAATAATTCACAATTTCTGCCTTTTTAACTAAAAACGTATGTATAATTTGATATAAATGAGGTTTTTTGACCATGAATTCCAAGAATAAGTGTAAAATGTATTATTAAACCAGCTCAGGTTTTTAAAAAAGTGCCAAAAACATGGAAAAAGTGACAATTAAATCAGAAAGAAATGACAAAAATATCGGAAAAATTCAATTTTGACCTGGAAGGGCAAGTTCATGATTAACAGGAAGACAACACAAGGGTTAATCAGCTGAGAAATGCATCGTCACAAAGCGAGCCGAAAAGTTCTCCCAGGACCGCGACGCCAGAAACATCTATGAAGATCTTCTAGACCATGATGCATTGTTGTAGATTACCCAACAGCATTTAAATGAGCACAACCTTAAACATCTACAGCAGTAAAATGCAACATAAATATTAATGCAGCAGGGATATTAATCCACAAACATCAGATAGAACAGGAAAACACTAACGGGGGACATTATACTGCACAATGAGTACTTTTAAATTAATTTACAAGTAAATAATCTGAATACTTCTTCCACAGCTGGCAGTGAGTGTCTTCAATCATGTCCAACAGTGAAAAGCAGTTTATACGAGTTTGTCTGTCCTGTCCACAGCGTTGGGGAAAGGCTGAGGCGTAGCGGCCGTGGTGATGGTGTTGGACTCAGGGGAGGTCTTCATGGATCAGGTTGGGGGTGAAAGCGTTGGGCGCAGCAGGGACCTGTTGGAGCAAGATGTCCGAGCAGATCCACCCAAAACCGCCACGACGTCCAAACCGACTGCCAAAAGGAGCAATGTTGCCAAGAAGGGTAAAGACAGCGTGTCCCACAACGGACTTCAGGCCCAGACGCACAGCAGCCAGGTAGTACAGAGGTGGACATCATCCTCCTCCACGCCCAGACCACCACTCCGTCGCCCCCACAGCCTGGAGATGACGCCCCAGCGCCTGCGAGGGTCCCTGGAGCAGATGGGAGACCGGCGGATCATACAGCCGCCGTGGCGCGGTGGTTTGGCCGGTCCCTCGCCCCCAACTCGCAGCCTGACCAGCCCCAGCCTGGGCGCAGGAGGCTGGATGCGCCGCAGCGAGAGCTCCTGCTCGGTCAATTATTCCACCGGGCTTCGGGCCGGCAAGGGCCAAATGCGACCTGCCACCTCGCTGCCACACATAGCTAAGGGGGGGACGGGCAGGACGCTGCCTACACCCTCCAGGCCCTGTCTGCTCGTCGCCCTCAGGCCTCTGAACCTGGAGCAGGAGAAGCAGACCTTCTTCCAGTCCGACTACAAGTACGAGCCTCAGTTTGAGTACGCACAGCCGGAGCTGAGGAGTGTGTTGGAGAAGTACCAAGAGGGCTCAGGCCTCTTTCTGGAACAGGTACAGTATCAGGCCTCTACGGATAACCTGTGAGTTCACATGATGGCAGTCTCGCATTGCCAGCTCCATCTCCACAGCACTGTGGAGTAAGGTTTGGAGTTCCATCTACATAGCACTGTGGAGTAAGGTTTGGAGCTCCATCTCTACAGCACTGTGGAGTAAGGTTTGGAGCTCCATCTCCACAGCACTGTGGAGTAAGGTTTGGAGCTCCATCTCCACAGCACTGTGGAGTAAGGTTTGGAGCTCCATCTCCGCAGCACTGTGGAGTAAGGTTTGGAGCTCCATCTCCACAGCACTGTGGAGTAAGGTTTGAGCTCCATCTCCACAGCACTGTGGAGTAAGGTTTGGAGCTCCATCTCCACAGCACTGTGGAGTAAGGTTTGGAGCTCCATCTCCGCAGCACTGTGGAGTAAGGTTTGGAGCTCCATCTCCACAGCACTGTGGAGTAAGGTTTGGAGCTCCATCTCCACAGCACTGTGGAGTAAGGTTTGGAGCTCCATCTCCACAGCACTGTGGAGTAAGGTTTGAGCTCCATCTCCACAGCACTGTGGAGTAAGGTTTGGAGCTCCATCTCCACAGCACTGTGGAGTAAGGTTTGGAGCTCCATCTCCGCAGCACTGTGGAGTAAGGTTTGGAGCTCCATCTCCGCAGCACTGTGGAGTAAGGTTTGGAGCTCCATCTCCGCAGCACTGTGGAGTAAGGTTTGGAGCTCCATCTCCGCAGCACTGTGGAGTAAGGTTTGGAGCTCCACAGCACTGTGGAGTAAGGTTTGGAGCTCCATCTCCACAGCACTGTGGAGTAAGGTTTGGAGCTCCATCTCCGCAGCACTGTGGAGTAAAGTTTGGCTACACCACAGACACATTTTGGGATTAATTAAAAATCACTCTGGGTTGTTTTATTCTGTAAACCAATCCCAATCGTCATGGGTTACAGACGCCGAGATGGTGGCTCTGCAAAATAGTCTCGGGAAGGAACTTGTTTTGGTGGAATATTTGCAGCCCGCAAAAGAAAAAAAAAGTCACATAAGTACAGTAACGTGAGATATTTAAATCAGCTGATACATGGTTACACCTCATTAGCTCTTACCAGTGTATCTCCCTGTGTTCTTCATCCACAGCAATCCCACCAATCTGCCCCAAAACGTCCCAGTTAGAGAGGACGTGCCCTCAACATATTCTTTGTAAATCTTTACAATCTTTCCCCAAAAACAACAAGCAGGCCTGGCTTGCTGCACGATCCAAATTTTCTTAAAAACTTGCCATTTGTTTTCTGAAGCGAAGGGATTATGAGAACGGCATCACACGCGTGGTGTCCCTGAAAGGTACTCCCGTTGACCCAGACTAACAAGAGGGTGTTTCTGTTGACCTGCAGGCGGTTGGGATCATGGAGTGCGTCCTGAGGAAGTTTGGCTCCTATGAGGACTTTGAGGAGGTGACAGGCGGCAGCATCCTCCCTAAAAGTCAAGTTTGGGCTGCTGTACGCAAATATCTGCAGAAAGAAGGCTGCGTGGGAGAGGTGAGTGCCCCAATCAATCGAGTCTAATCAGATACACAACTCCACGCAAAAAGTATGAATAACTAAGTCCAACAACCTACCACTAAGCCAAACTAACAACCATAACATAGTCCACAGAATTACAAGTCTAATTTCCCACTAAAACAAACAACAGCTGCAGTCTGTCACAGGGAGTAGCAACAAACATCCTCAATAAGGGCCAAATGACCAATTAGGCTAAATTAGGCTTAAACACTTGTCACAAACAGGCTCACAGCATGTGACAAAGAGGGGAGTCCAGACAGTTAAAGTGCCAATGAAAGAGTAACTATTTACAGAAAACAAGAGGTGTGGTGAGTAGATAGTATCAGTGGTGTGTATGGATGGATTTATGGCAACTGCAACCAAATTGGCAAAATAAACCCAGAGATGTGAGATGTGGTGCCTTGGATTATTAACCAATTAACCAATTAATAACTAATTAACCCTCCCAAAAGGACATTCCCTCAGGAAGGCCATTGACGCCAACAGCAGGCAGCAAAAGGGAGGGGTCACAACAGCCAACTGTTACATTAATCTCTTGTTTAATGAATATGTGCTAGTTTTTTCTCTCCTCCATGACAGTAAACTGAAGGTCTTTGAGTTGTGGACAAAACAAGACATTTGAGGACGTCGTCTTTGGGCTTTTTGGAAAACACAGATCCACATGTATCACCATTTATCACCATGTATCACCATGTATCACCATGTATCACCATGTATCACCATGTATCACCATTGATCCACATTTATCACCATGTATCACCATTTATCACCATGTATCACCATGTATCACCATTTATCACCATGTATCACCATGTATCACCATGTATCCACATTTATCACCATGTATCACCATGTATCCACATTTATCACCATGTATCACCATGTATCACCATGTATCACCATGTATCACCATTGATCCACATTTATCACCATGTATCACCATTTATCACCATGTATCACCATTTATCACCATGTATCACCATGTATCACCATGTATCACCATTTATCACCATGTATCACCATTTATCACCATGTATCACCATGTATCACCATGTATCACCATTTATCACCATGTATCACCATGTATCACCATTGATCCACATTTATCACCATGTATCACCATTTATCACCATGTATCACCATTTATCACCATGTATCACCATGTATCACCATGTATCACCATTTATCACCATGTATCACCATTGATCCACATTTATCACCATGTATCACCATTGATCTAGATTTATCACCATGTATCACCATTTATCACCATGTATCACCATGTATCACCATGTATCACCATGTATCACCATGTATCACCATGTATCACCATTGATCCACATTGATCACCATGTATCACCATGTATCACCATGTATCACCATTTATCACCATGTATCACCATTGATCTAGATTTATCACCATGTATCACCATTGATCCACATTTATCACCATTTATCACCATTGATCCACATGTATCACCATGTATCACCATTTATCACCATTGATCCACATTGATCCACATTTATCACCATGTATCACCATGTATCACCATTTATCCACATTTATCACCATTGATCCACATTTATCACCATTTATCACCATTTATCCCCATGTATCCACATGTATCACCATGTATCACCATTTATCACCATTTATCACCATTTTCTGACATTTTAGAGAACCAACAACTAATTGATTAGTCAACAAAGCTTGACTCGTTCTTTTATAAGATCGTTGTGTACAAAATGACAGATGACGATGCAGATTTAAAACCGTCTGCCTTGACCGTAAAGCACCCTGTGTCAACGTATGTTGTATAAATAAAGTTGTCTTGCCGTCCCAGGTGGTGGTGCGTCTGTCTGATGAGCTGCTGTCCCAGGCGGTGATGGTGGTGGAGAGCTGCCGGCCCACTCTGACCATCAACCTGGCCGGAGCTCGCCAGCACTGGCTGGAGGGGATGCTGCGGCACGAGATCGGTACGCTGCGTATGGAAGCAAATGACAGACAGAAGTATTTATATTTTAACAGCCACTGAATACTTCATAATGACATTTTTTACTTAAAACATGTATCTGAATGTATTTGTTCTGATATTTGTAATTAGAATAAAAAATGGCTTGATTTGCAATTTCAAAAGCTGAATTTGAATATATACAGTATATACTGTATATACTGTATATATACACTGTATATATACAGTATATACTGTATATATACAGTATATATAAAGTATGTTTTCAAATTCAACTTTTGGAAATTTGAAAAATGTATACAGTATATATACAGTAAACATACTGTATATATACATATATACATATAAATACTGTATATATACATATGTATATACTGTGTATATATACTGTATATACAGAATATACTGTATATATACATATACAGTATATACAGTATATACTGTATATATACATATATACTGTGTATATATACTATATATACAGTATATACTGTATGTTTTCAAATTCAGCTTTTTGAAATTTGAAAAATGTATACAGTATATATACAGTAAATATAGAGTATATATACTCTATATATACTCTATATTTACTGTATATATACTGTATATATGAAATATATTATGTAAAATACATATCAACAAGGCTGAGCGTTTGCAGCCATGTGAACAGCTCTGTGAAGCTCATCTAAAGGAAGCAGAACAATAAGACGGGTGACCGTCTAGGTGGACATCTAGACATCACAGACCTGGAGTCTGTGAAGCACATGACATCACAGACCTGGAGTCTGTGAAGCACATGACATCACAGACCTGGAGTCTGTGAAGCACATGACATCACAGACCTGGAGTCTGTGATGTCATGTGCTTCACAGACTCCAGGTCACCTGATACTGCAGCTTAGTTTCAAGCCGACTGACACATGGTCCCGCTGTGCGGCCTGAGGCCAGAACACCTTGTTTCTTCTGTTCCTGCTTTGCATGTTCTCACTTTCCATGCTCTTTATCAACACACAGTGTTATTTTAGACTAGCCTACCAAGCCAGACCCACGTCCAGGTGTTGGGTCTGGGAACTCACCACTGGCAGGGCTCCATCTGAGGGGGCAGGTCTTTAAAGCTCCCTCTGCACTCAGTAGACTAGCGCTACAACCAACCAGAGGAGCATATCTTCCTTCAGTGCCTCCATTCCCAGGAGTGGGGGCTGGGGGTGTGGCCTTTGCTCGTTTGAAAGCCAGGATGTCTCTCTCTCATGGGGGGGCCAAATTCTCTGGGCGGGCAAAGCAGAGAAAGGAGAGGTAACCTTGCCCCTTATGACCTCATAAGGAGCAAGATTCCAGATTGGCCCATCTGAGCTTTCATTTTCTCAAAGGCAGAGCTGGATACCCAGGACTCGGTTTACACCTATCACCATTTCTAGCCACTGGGGGGCCACAGGCAGGCTGGGGGGACGCATATTAATGTTTAAAAACCTCATAAAGGGACATTTTCATGCCACGGGAGCTTTAATGCTGGCGAGAGCATCATGTTTCACTTCATCATCATAAAATATGTACTGGGCCCAAAGCTCCCGTTGCGTTCATGTCCTATCAGAGTGATCGTAACTACGAGCTTTATGACTTGGAGATTGAGTTAATATACAGTTTATGTATTGATTAGTAATATGCCATGCAGGTGTGCAAAATAGGCTAAACCACCTCAGATAATCAATTAATATATTGCATATTTTATTAAAAACAATAAAAATACCATGTAGCAATACACAAATATATTCCAAATAAATGAAAAATAATATACAAACCAAACAAAGCATGTAGAAAAGAGTAATAAAAAATTTAAATAAAATCAACAAATCAATGACTTTTTTTTATTTTTTAAAACATCTAAAGTCAAGAAAAATGGAAATGATCAAAATGAAATGAAAGAAAATTGAACATAAATCTATAATAATGATCAGATAAAATATAAATAAAATTTAATATAATTAAATGATGTTTATCGTGTCCTCAGGCACACATTACCTGCGAGGGGTGAACAACAACCTGCAGCCGTGGTCCACCGCCGAGGGCAGGAAGCAGTTCGGCCTCAAACCAGCCAATCCCACGGAGGAGGGCCTGGCCAGCCTGCACAGCGTGTTGCTACGGAAACAGCCGTACCTGTGGCGCGCGGCCCTCCTGTACTACACGGTGTACCACGCCACCAGCATGAGCTTCAGCCGCCTCTTCGGCCACATCGCCCGCTTCGTCCAGGACCCCGACGTCCGCTGGGAGTACTGTCTGAGAGCCAAGAGGGGACAGACGGACACCTCGCAGCCAGGTGGACGCACGCACACGCATGATATTACACGAGTAAAGCAAACTGACACTGTACTGTCCTCTCACCAGTGTTATACCGGCCGTAACTTCCTGCGTGTTCCTGTCTCAGGGTGCTTCAGCAAAGACCAGGTTTATCTGGACGGGATCCTCCGAATCCTCCGACATCGAAGGACCATCGACTTCAAGATGCTGACTTCTTTGGGCAAGGTCAGTGTCAATACCTTCAAATAATAAGACTAGCACGCCTAGTGTCTAACATTAAACCACGGTCCATCTGCTAGTACTAGTACTGGTGCCTGTGGTACTGCTGCTCGGAGAATTCATCAAAACCAAATAGTACCCCAAAATTACAGAAGGAACCCAAACCACTTAATATGGGAGAGCCAGATTTAATTGAAACCAGCTTTATGGTAAGATTGTCTTCTGAGGACAGTACAGAGACCCTGATTAAACCCCCAGACCTGCTGGAAGTTCAGGTCTTTAGCAGCTTTATGAGCACATCTCCAAAGGTAAGATTGACTTCTGAGGACAGTACAGAGACCCTGATTAAACCCCCAGACCTGCTGGAAGTTCAGGTCTTCAGCAGCTTTATGAGCACATCTCCAAAGGTAAGATTGTCTTCTGAGGACAGTACAGAGACCCTGATTAAACCCCCAGACCTGCTGGAAGTTCAGGTCTGAAGATCGTTAAACCTTCTTCTTCTTCTTCTCTACCTAAACAGGTGTCTTTTGAAGACGTGGAGAGGCTGCGTCATCTGGCGGTGCTCCCCCGGACCAGAATCCCACACTTCATGCGAGACCCGGAGCGCTACCTGCGCTACCTGGACCACATCGTTGCCGTCAACGAGCTGGAGGACTCGACGCTGCAGCACCTGCTGCCCTGACCGGCCTCCTCCCGGAGAAACACCTGCACCGGGGTGCGTTCCATACCGCATAAAACCGTCCAGTATTATCGATGCTTTACTTATTTGATTTTGTAAAACTTGAATGATACGAACAAAAAGGGACTTACACACTAAAACCTCTTTGCATGCCCCCCCCACTATGAAGTTACCTCAGTACTGCACCATGTAACCGACGTATCTATGTAGACTCATACTCATAATCCCTGCATCCTGTACAGGACACAGAATACACATAATCTCATGCTTTCTGTATTAGGGTTGGGTATCATGCTAAAATAGGGAGTAGGGTATTTTACAATAACCTTGAACGCACCACGAGGCGTCACCATCTGTGTTGTGTGTCCAACAACAACAACGGCGGCTGCATTTTCATTATTTTAGACTATTTGGGGGACTTTTATTTGATAGGACAGTTAGGGGAGGAAGGGGAAGACACAGGAAGTCATCACAGGGCGGAGTCGAACCCTGGACCTCTGCGTCGAGGCATGAACCTCCAAAATGAGGTAAAAAACGCTCGTAAATGACGTTCAGGCTCTTGGTACCCAACCCTAATTATTTATGCAATTTTTTTTTCTTTTGAGAGAACAAACTGAATGTCGCTGGTTTTAGCTTTATACCTTTTTTATTTTAGACATTGTTTTTATTGCCTTAGGATGCATTTTTAACAAAGGACGCCAAGGACACACACATTTCAAAAACTCGTAGCTGAGACCACGAATCTTAAAAACAAATCAAGTGCCAGTGGACTCAGTCCAGCATTCAAACTAAAATATCAGTGTTATTATGAAGATAATCAGCTGTGTTGTCTTAACTGTGTCCTTGGTGCTCTTTTAATATCAATATGCTACTGTGATGATGTGATCATGTGACCCCGTGCCCGAGCCCCCCCCCCCAGCAGAAGCCAACCTTTCTCTCGCTGCATTAACCGACATGTTGTGCTGCAGAAAGTTAAGAGGAGAAGATTGTTAGTGTTTAAAGCCAAAGCCCTCACGGCCCATGTTAAATTCCTGCCCTGGCGCACTCAACATGCCACTTTAAATAAGGGGACCAGATTTCTCAGGCAAAATTCGGGGACATATCCAGCCGGGGACAGGTCACCAAAATCGGGAACTGTCCCCGGAAACCGGGGACGTCTGGTCACCCTAACTTTAAGAGCTTTGACAGAGCTTGGCTAGCTGTTAGCCCCGGTGCCGGTCTTCATGCTAGGCTAAGCTAACCGGCTGCAGCCTCATATTGGCATCAGTCTTCTTCTCTCACTCGCCCAAAATGTTGAACTATTCCTTTAGACATGCAGACAAAAGGGGGGCATTCTTAAATCAGCGTTGGGTGTTTGTGAAGTTCCTCA
The DNA here is from genome assembly GCA_026937815.1 of Etheostoma perlongum. Lineage (NCBI taxonomy): Eukaryota > Metazoa > Chordata > Actinopteri > Perciformes > Percidae > Etheostoma > Etheostoma perlongum. The sequence goes on along the minus strand of CM049371.1, from coordinate 964,195 downwards.
CCCAGACAGCGGTCCCTGGCGGAGGGGGGAGCGGGGCAGTTGTGGGCGTGCCTTTGATGGGTGTAGCGCTCATCGGCTGTGGTGTCTGTGTGTTTGTAGGCTGCTTCTTACCCTGTTTGACACTAAAACTCAGTCAGGGCGTTCATTGTGGGCCAAGCCATCTGAGACCAGAACTAAGACCAGGATGTGGACTCAGCAGCAGTTCCAGTTTTTAAACCTCTGATGCGTTATTGAAATTTACTCTGCTGTGTTTACAAGTTCAGCCATTTGGTAAGCAGTTTTAAATGTGAGCCTAAACGAATGCACCTGTACGGATGTTGCACACCTGTGTTTAATGTTCTGGACACCTTGAAGCTCCAGTTTATTTATTAAAGGTAAACACACACGTAGTGACGTCTCTGGTCTGGTTCTTCTTCAAAACAAACATCACAGAACTCATCTTCCAGGACCTCTAGAGCGTTCCTCTCTGCACGGGACCGACATGCATAACGAGTACTTTAAACCCCCGTCTAACCCCCCCTCCCCCCGTCTAACCCCCCCTCCCCCAGACTAACCCCGACCTCCGTCTAACCCCCCCTCCCCCGTCTAACCCCGACCTCCCTCCAACCCCCTCCCCCAGACTAACCCCGACCTCCGTCTGACCCCGACCTCCGTCCAACCCCCCCTCACCCCGTCTAACCCCGACCCCCGTCCAACCCCCCCTCCCCCCGTCTAACCCTGACCTCCGTCCAACCCCCTCCCCCAGACTAACCCCGACCTCCGTCCAACGCCCCCAACCTCCATCTAACCCCGACCTCCGTCCAACGCCCCCTCCCCCCGTCTAACCCCGACTCCCGTCCAACCCCCCTCCCCAGACTAACCCCCGACCTCCGTCCAACGCCCCCCCCCGTCTAACCCCGACCTCCGTCCAACCCCCTCCCCGTCTAACCCCCCCTCCGTCCAACCCCCCCCCCGTCTAACCCTGACCTCCGTCCAACGCCCCCCAACCTCCATCTAACCCCGACTCCCGTCCAACGCCCCTCCCCCAGGTCTAACCCGACCTCCGTCCAACCCCCCTCCCCCGTCTAACCCCCGTCCAACCCCCTCCCCAGAACTCTGATGCGTCTAACCCTGACCTCCGTCCAACCCCCTCCCCAGACTAACCCCTGACCTCCGTCCAACCCCCCCCAACCTCCGTCTGACCCCGACCTCCGTCCAACCCCCCAACCCCCAACCCCCCTCACCCCGTCTAACCCCGACCCCGTCCAACCCCCTCCCCGTCTAACCCCGACCTCCGTCCAACCCCCTCCCCAGACTAACCCCGACCTCCGTCCAACGCCCCCCAACCTCCATCTAACCCCGACCTCCGTCCAACGCCCCCCCGTCCAACCCCCTCCCCCGTCTAACCCGACTCCCGTCCAACCCCCTCCCCAGACTAACCCCGACCTCCGTCCAACCCCCTCCCCGTCTAACCCCGACCTCCGTCCAACCCCCTCCCCCGTCTAACCCCTGACCTCCGTCCAACGCCCCCCCCCCTGCCTAACCTCCATCTAACCCCCTCCCCCGCTCTTTTACTCCCGTCCAACGCCCCCCCCTCCCCCCAGACTAACCCCGACCTCCGTCCAACCCCCCTCCCCCGTCTAACCCGACCTCCGTCCAACCCCCCCTCCCCGTCTAACCCCCTCCCCCAGACTGACCTCCGTCCAACCCCCTCCCCCAGACTAACCCCCCCCACCTCCGTCTGACCCCGACCTCCGTCCCCCCCCTCACCCCGTCTAACCCCGACCCCGTCCAACCCCCCTCCCCCGTCTAACCCTGACCTCCGTCCAACCCCCTCCCCAGACTAACCCCGACCTCCGTCCAACCCCGTCTAACCCCCGTCCAACGCCCCCAACCTCCATCTAACCCCGACTCCGTCCAACCCCCTCCCCCAGACTAACCCCGACCTCCGTCCAACGCCCCCTCCCCCAGACTAACCCCAACCTCCGTCCAACCCCCAACCCCGTCTAACCCCGACCTCCGTCCAACCCCCTCCCCCGTCTAACCCGACCTCCGTCCAACCCCCCTCCCCGTCTAACCCGACCTCCGTCCAACCCCCCCTCCCCCCGTCTTCTCTCACTCGCCCAAAATGTTGAACTATTCCTTTAGACATGCAGACAAAAGGGGGGCATTCTTAAATCAGCGTTGGGTGTTTGTGAAGTTCCTCACCCAGACAGCGGTCCCTGGCGGAGGGGGGAGCGGGGCAGTTGTGGGCGTGCCTTTGATGGGTGTAGCGCTCATCGGCTGTGGTGTCTGTGTGTTTGTAGGCTGCTTCTTACCCTGTTTGACACTAAAACTCAGTCAGGGCGTTCATTGTGGGCCAAGCCATCTGAGACCAGAACTAAGACCAGGATGTGGACTCAGCAGCAGTTCCAGTTTTTAAACCTCTGATGCGTTATTGAAATTTACTCTGCTGTGTTTACAAGTTCAGCCATTTGGTAAGCAGTTTTAAATGTGAGCCTAAACGAATGCACCTGTACGGATGTTGCACACCTGTGTTTAATGTTCTGGACACCTTGAAGCTCCAGTTTATTTATTAAAGGTAAACACACACGTAGTGACGTCTCTGGTCTGGTTCTTCTTCAAAACAAACATCACAGAACTCATCTTCCAGGACCTCTAGAGCGTTCCTCTCTGCACGGGACCGACATGCATAACGAGTACTTTAAACCCCCATCTAACCCCGACCCCCGTCTAACCCCGACCTCCGTCTAACCCCCCCCCGTCTAACCCCGACCCCGTCTAACCCCCAGACTCACCCCGTCCAACCCCCCTCCCCGTCTAACCCGACCTCCGTCCAACCCCCCTCCCCCAGACTAACCCCGACCTCCGTCCCAACGACCCCATCTCCCCGTCCAACCCCCTCCCCCAGACTAACCCCGACCCCGTCCAACCCCCCCCCCCGTCTAACCCCGACCTCCGTCCAACCCCCTCCCCAGACTAACCCCGACCTCCGTCCAACCCCCTCCCCCAGACTAACCCCGACCTCCCCCCTCCGCCCCCCCTCACCCCATCTAACCCTCACTCCGTCCAACCCCCTCCCCAGACTAACCCGACCTCCGTCCAACCCCCTCCCCCAGACTAACCCCCGACCTCCGTCCAACCCCCCCCTAACCCCGACTAACCCCCCAACCTCCATCCAACCCCCTCCCCCCGTCTAACCCCCCCACCTCCGTCCAACCCCCTCCCCAGACTAACCCCGACCTCCGTCCAACCCCCTCCCCCCCGACTAACCCCGACCTCCGTCCAACCCCCCTCCCCCGTCTAACCCCGTCTACCTCCGTCCAACCCCCTCCCCCGTCTAACCCCAACCTCCGTCAACCCCCCCCCCCGTCTAACCCCGACCTCCGACCTCCGTCCAACCCCCTCCCCAGACCCCTCTAACCCCGACCTCCTCTGAACCCCCCCCCCCCAACCCCCCTCCGTCCCCCCCCGTCTAACCCCGACCTCCGTCCAACCCCCCCCCTCCCCCAGACTAACCCCGACCTCCGTTCCAACCCCCCCCAGACTAACCCCAACCTCCGTCCAACCCCCCAACCTCCATCTAACCCCGACCTCCGTCCAACCCCCCTCCCCCCCCCAGACTAACCCCACCTCCGTCCAACCCCCTCCCCCAGACTAACCCCGACCTCCGTCCAACCCCCTCCCCCCCTAACCCCGACCTCCGTCCAACCCCCCTCCCCGTCTAACCCCGCCCCCAACCCCCTCCCCCCGTTTACCCCGACCTCCGTCCAACCCCCCAACCCCATCTAACCCCGACCTCCGTCCAACCCCCCTCCCCGTCTAACCCCCTCCGTCACCCCCCCCCCCCCCTAGTTTAACCCCACCTCCGTCCAACCCCCCCCCCGTCCCAACCCCGACCTCCGTCCAACCCCCTCCCCGTCTAACCCCCGACCTCCGTCCAACCCCCTCCCCAGACTAACCCCGACCTCCGTCCAACCCCCTCCCCATCTAACCCCGACCTCCGTCCAACCCCCCCCCGTCTAACCCCATCCTAACCCCCTCCCCCAGACCTCCGTCCCGTCCCCCCCCCCAGACTAACCCCGACCTCCGTCCAACCCCCCTCCAGACTAACCCCCTCCGTCCAACCCCGTCTAACCCCGACTCCTTCCAACCCCCTCCCCCAGACTAACCCCGACCTCCGTCCAACGCCCCCCAACCTCCATCTAACCCCGACCTCCGTCCAACCCCCCAACCCCGTCTAACCCCGACCTCCGTCCAACCCCCTCCCCGTCTAACCCCGACCTCCGTCCAACCCCCTCCCCCGTCTAACCCCGACCTCCGTCCAACCCCCTCCCCGTCTAACCCCGACCTCCGTCCAACCCCCCCCCGTCTAACCCCGACCTCCGTCCAACCCCCCCCCCCCCGTCTAACCCCGACCTCCGTCCAACCCCCCCTCCCCCAGACTAACCCCGACCTCCGTCCAACCCCCTCCCCAGACTAACCCCGACCTCCGTCCAACCCCCCTCCCCCAGACTAACCCCGACCTCCTTCCAACCCCCTCCCCAGACTAACCCCCCGACCCCCCGTCTGACCCCTCCCCCGACCTCCGTCCAACCCCCTCCCCCGTCTAACCCCGACCTCCGTCCAACCCCCCACCCCGTCTAACCCCGACCCTCCGTCCAACCCCCTCCCCCGTCTAACCCCGACCTCCGTCCAACCCCCCCCCCCCGTCTAACCCCGACCTCCGTCCAACCCCCCCTCCCCCAGACTAACCCCGACCTCCGTCCAACCCCCCCCCCCAGACTAACCCCCGACCTCCTTCCAACCCCCCTCCCCCAGACTAACCCCGACCCCCGTCTGACCCCTCCCCCGACCTCCGTCCAACCCCCCTCCCCCTGGCCTCCGTTTGTTGGGACGGTCATTTGCTTCATTTTTATTTGATACCAGAAGGAAGAATTTCAAACTTTGAGTTACACCACAGACCAGACACACGCGTGGTTAAATAAAAATGGTTTATTCTCTTTCAATATAGCTTTTGTTCTATCCGTAGCAGAAAAGAGCCGCCATGCCACTCAGTGCTAAAACTGGATCTCGGGTCACCACAGCGTCGTAATGACGGACAAACGTCTTTACAGCACAACACCGGTTTGATACTGATCCAACAGCAGTCACTTTGCTCATGTTAAAACAGTTAGGGGAGGGAGGTGTTGGGAGGAGGGGTGAGACAGAAGGAGGGAGGAGGAGGGGCTCAGATCTGATGTCATTTACCGGTGACTCCGACTACTCCCCACCCCCCCCCCCGGGCTTTGTTGGGAGAAGTTTAATTCGTGCGTGTTTGTGTATGCTGCAAAACTGACATCTTGCTCCAGTATGGCTGTTGATGTGGAGGCAGACGTTTCTGCCACGAAAAGGTCACAAGTTGAGGTAACAAAGATTCTTCCTGATTGGACGAAAGAGGAACAAAGAAAAGAAAACAGACCAATCACAGATTAAACACCGATCAGCTGATTTTATTATTGTAGCAATGTTGCATCATACAGAGAGGTGTTTCTGTTCTTAAAAATGGGGCGGACAAAATAATAGAAACACCCGTCCGTATGACGCGACACCATTTTATCAGCATACTGAACACCGTAACCTTCATGGAGACGTGCACCAAATCAAACAACCGAGTGTATATGCATCCCTGCGTGGGTCGTTACCTGCTCTCTCGTTATCATGTTGCATTGGAGCCGCTTATGGCCTTTGTGCCGTCTGTGTTGGCGTTCGCCTGTTCCTTCACCACAGGATCTGAGGGACAAACACACCCCGGTCTCAGCTAAAGGAAGCAAATACAGGTATGTCTTTGTCCTGGTGCCTGAAGGCAACGCGTGGGTGGTGATAGGCTTTATTTAACAACATGACAATGACCCAAAGCACACAGCTAGGAGAACCAAGGAGGGGCTCTGGAAGAAGCAGATCAAGGTTCTGGGGGGGCCTAGCCAGTCTCCAGACCTAAACCCAATAGAGAATCTTTGGAGGGAGCTCAAACTCCGTGTTTCTCAGTGACAGTCCAGAAACCTGACTGATCTAGAGAAGATCTGTGTGGAGGAGTGGGCCAAAATCCCTTCTGCAGTGTGTCAAACCTGGTGAAGAACTACAGGAAACGTTTGACCTCTGGAACTGCAAACAAAGGCTACTGGACCAAATATTAACATTGATCTTCTCAGGTGTTCAAATACTTATTTGCAGCTGTATCATACAAATAAATAGTTAAAAAATCATACATTGTGATTTCTGGATGTTTTTTTAGATTATGTCTCTCACAGTGGACATGCACCTACGAGGACAATTTCAGACCCTCCATGATTTCTAAGTGGGAGAACTTACAATAGCAGGGTGTTCAAATACTTATTTTCCTCACTGTAAAAAGAAAAGTAATTTTTAAAAGATGCCATAAACAGCTCTGTTTTGGAAACACCGAGTTCTCTAGTGTTGCTGTGCAGGTGTGTAGGTGTGTGTGCAGGTGTGTTTAGGTGTGTGCAGGTGTGCAGGTGTGTTTAGGTGTGTGCAGGTGTGTGCAGGTGTGCAGGTGTGTTTAGGTGTGTGCAGGTGTGTGTGCAGGTGTGTTTAGGTGTGTGTACTAACAGAAGTAAGGGTGCTGCATGGCCTCGGCCGCCGTCAGCCTCTGCTGGTGGTCGTAGCGCAGCAGCTTGTCCAGCAGGTCCAGAGCCTCCGGACTCACCAGGTGCTGGTTCTCTGACTGGATGAACTGCTCCCAGCGCTTCCTCGTTTGCCTGGACACACAAACATGTCACATGACTGACTCCCGCTCTGGGCTTCAGGTGGTCTTAAATCCATCTGAATGTTAAATGCAGGCTCCTGATGACTAACCCTCGTGTCGTCTTCCCATCAAAATAGAAAATCAACACTTTAGTTGATGCTTACATTTAGCCCTTTTTTCAACACTTTTGATGCTTTTTTTCAATGTTACACTACATAACACTAACGTATTATACACTTATTGTATATACAGTTATTTTTGGAATTTATGGTCAAACCTCATTTATAGGAAATTATCCCTAATGTTTGAGTTAGAAAAGCAGAAATTAGGAATTATTGAGACTAAAATTAAAGGAATGGATGTTGATGATAATCACAGACTGGAATATGTCAACTTTTACTCAATACTATTTCAAAAACACTTCCATTTGTTTTACAATGCTATAAAATTGAATAAGACGCCCCAAAATGAATGAAAGTAGAGATTTGTACTTGGCAAAGAGCGTTGGGTGGAATCAATCATGTTATTTTGGGGAATTAAAAAGAACATTGATATAGGACAACATGAGGACAACATGAGGACAAAATGAGGACAATATGGGGGCAACATGAGGGCAACATGAAGACAACACGAGGACAACACGAGGACAACATGGGGACAACATAAAGACAACATGAGGACAACACGAGGACAAAATGAGGACATATGGGGGCAACATGAGGGCAACACGAGGACAACACGAGGACAACATGGGGACAACATAAAGACAACATGAGGGCAACATGGGGACAACATGAGGGCAACATGAGGGCAACATGAGGGCAACATGAGGACAACACGAGGACAACATGGGGACAACATGAGGGCAACATGGGGACAACATGGGGACAACATGAGGACAACATAAAGACAACATGAGGGCAACATGGGGGCAACATGAGGACAACATGAGGACAACATGAAGACAACATGAAGACAACATGAGGACAACATGAAGACAACATGAGGGCAACATGAGGACATGGGGACAACATGGGGACAACATGAGGACAACATGAGGACAACATGAGGGCAACATAAGGGCAACATAAGGGCAACATGAGGACAACATGGGGACAACATAAAGACAACATGAGGACAACATGAGGGCAACATGAGGGCAACATGAGGGCAACATGGGGACAACATGGGGACAACATGGGGACAACATAAAGACAACATGAGGACAACATGAGGGCAACATGAGGGCAACATGGGGACAACATGGGGACAACATAAAGACAACATGAGGACAACATGAGGGCAACATGAGGGCAACATGGGGACAACATGGGGACACCATGAGGACACCATGAGGACTAACTGTTGGGTCTGATACTCACTGTCCCAGCAGGTCTTTGAAGCGGGTGTCCAGTTCTATGTGATATTTGTGCAGGTAACCAAAGAGCTCATCTGTGCCGAGAACTTTAGCGATGCGGACGAGCTGGAAAACAACATACACGCACATTTAATAGAGCTGCAAAGATGAACCAATGAGTTGTAAACTATTAAATGAATCCCCCACTATTTTAATAATGGGCAGTGGAGGCCTGAAAGGTTAGAGAAGCGAGCTGGTGACCCAGAATCCTCAGACGGACAGGAGAGATCTGGGTGGTGGGAAGTGAACGAGCAGCCCTTGCGTGACTGTGTGAATAAGATATGATATGTAGTGTATATTCAGACAATATTTTATATATATATATAAAATATTGACCGCTCCCCCTGACATATGGATATTGCACTAATCCATGTTGCGATTTTGATAAAATTGCAATCAATTATTATCTCTTTAAAGTGAATATCTTCTAGTTCCTTCTCTCCTCTGTGACAGTAAACTGAATATCGTTGAGTTGTGGACACAAGACATTTAAGGACGTTATCTTGGGCTTTAGGAAACATTGATGAACATCTATCACCAGTTTGACATTTTATAGAACAACTAATCGATTAATCGTCCTCCCTCTCGTCTAAAATCTTCACATCCACAACCAGGACAGCTGCGCCCGTAACGGCACACAAACCAACGGGTGACGTCACACATGCTCTGTCCACTAGTGTTACAGTCTATGGTTGCAGCCCTAAATTCATCAGTTACATCCTGCTGACACATTACATTAGAATTACAAAGCACAACATATGGAAACAAATACATTCATACCCCAATATGTGATTCCTGATTTCAACTAGAGGTGACAAGACAGAGACAGAGAGAGAGAGACAGACAAAGAGAGAGACAGAGAGACAGACAAAGAGAGAGAGAGAGAGAGAGAGAGAGAGAGACAGAGAGAGACAGAGACAGAGTCAGAGAGAGAGAGAGAAAGAGCGAGAGAGAGAGAGAGAGACAGAGAGACAGACAAAGAGAGAGACAGAGAGAGAGACAGAGACAGAGAGAGACAGAGACAGACAAAGAGAGAGACAGAGACAGAGAGACAGACAAAGAGAGAGACAGAGAGACAGACAAAGAGAGAGACAGAGAGAGAGACAGAAAGAGAGAGAGAGAGATAGAGAGACAGAGACAGAGAGAGAGAGAGAGACAGAGACAAAGAGAGAGAGACAGAGAGACAGAGAGAGAGACAGAGAAAGAGAGAGAGAGAGAGAGAGACAGAGAGAGAGAGACAGAGAGAGAGAGAGAGACAGACAGAGAGAGACAGAGAGAGACAGAGACAGAAGAGAGAGAGACAGAGAGAGAGACAGAGAGAGAGAGAGAGAGACAGAGAGAGAGAGACAGAGAGAGAGAGAGAGCAAGAGAGACAGAGACAAAGAGAGAGAGAGACAGAAAGAGAGACAGAGAGAGAGAGACATTGTTACCTGGTCGTAGTTGTCCTGGCCGTGAAAAAACGGTTCCTTCAGAAAGATCATGCTGGCCAACATGCAGCCTAGACTCCACATGTCCAAACTATAGTCATACATCTGGAGGGAGAGAGAGTAAGACACACATCAAGTTATTATTACAGCAGACCAACTTTGATCCAAACATTTGGTCATTTAAAAATCCGATAACATGAACAGATTTTCCGACCAATGGTTATTCAAGAGTCCTCACTAAAATAATATGATTATGCAGTTTAAAAATACATGTGTTTGTTTTATTGTCCCAACAGAACATCTAAATATATTAACGTTCTGATAAATAAAATGAATAAAAATAGAGAGGGATGTTGTAGAGCGCCCTCTGGTGGACAAATGCCAACGCTCATAACATGGTTGTGGTTGTTTAGTCTGCTTTTATTCTGTTTTTTTTTTTAAATATTCATTTATCGGCAATTATAAATGCCTATACCGATAGTTTGGAAAATGCCTAATATCAGCCACCGATATATCGGTCTGGCTGTAATTATTATGCAACATAATAAATAAATAATATGACATAATACTAATAAATACCTGATAGTCCACTAGCAGCTCAGGGCCTTTGAAATAGCGAGAGGCCACCCTGACGTTGTATTCCTGAGCGGGATGGTAAAACTCGGCCAAACCCCAATCTATAAGACGCAGCTGAGACACAGAGAGGACACACTCATCCACCAGGTTTAGGTTACAGGGTCATGCATTGGAGGTCTGGTCCAACTTTACAGCTGAGACACAGAGAGGACACACTCATCCACCTTCATGCTTTATGTTACAGGGTCATGCATCGGACGTCTGATCCAACTTTAGGAACTTTCCCTAAAAACCAAGTCATTTCTTCTTCCTTTCAATTCAAAATAAAACACCTCAAACAGCTTCAAAGATAATAAAATAGATTTCTATTAGAGGGAACGGCATTAGAACCAGGCGGGGATTCTCTCTCTCTCTCACACACACACACACACACACACACACACACACACACACACACACACACACACACACACACACGCTCTCTCACACACGCTCTCACACACACACACACGCTCACACACACACGCTCTCACACACACACACACGCTCTCACACACACACACACACGCTCTCTCACACACACACACACACACACACACGCTCTCTCACACACGCTCTCACACACACACACACACACACACTACACACACACACACACACACACACACACACGCTCACACACACACACACACACGCTCTCACACACACACACACACACGCTCTCACACACACACACGCTCTCACGCACACACACGCTCTCACGCACACACACACGCTCTCACACACACGCGCTCTCACACACACACACACACCTGATAAGTACATAACTTGTAGATTGTTAACAATCCAAAAAATACATAAATAGAAGAATAAGAACATCCCCGTTTCACACTAGTTTGACAAAAATCTGCAAGACGTCTGCTGCCGTCGGGCTTCTGCTTTTCAAAATAAAACCTAATAATGTGTTTTTAATATGCAAGCCTTTCCACTCTAACATGCGGCCATGGTTAATTTGAAGGCTTTATGAATTGTGTGTGCTATTTCATTATGAAGTCCTGTAAGTGCGCCTCGTGTGTTACCTTTCTCATCTGGTGGTCTATCATGACGTTGTGGGGCTTCACGTCCCGGTGCATGATGCCCATACTGTGACAGTAGTCCAGAGCCTGAAGGAACAGACAGACACACATCATTACCACCATGGTGGATTACAGCGGGTGGAAATCCGTGCGCATGCAATCATCCGCTCTCTTCATCAGAGTCTGGCAGGCGCACTCTTGAAGGACTAAGCCTGAAGCATGGGCGTTTTGTGTTAAAAGGCATTAAACACACTTTAAAAACACAGCAAAAACACAACAACCATGATAATGGATGATAATGTAAAGAAGGTTTTCCCTCACCACTGTTGCACTAGTTGCATGCACTTTGGGGAATTTCTTGGGGCTTTGTAAATTATAGAGAGTGGTCTATACCTCGAGATAACTTCTGCTATGATTTGATTCCACAAAGAACACTGAAAACAATTGAACTGATCATTTTGGTCACTAGGACCGTGAGGTTAAACTTTGACACAGATACATCGTCATCTGCTGTCCCTGAGGCTTCTTCCTCCTCCTCCTGAGGCTTCTTCTTCCCTGAGGCTTCTTCCTCCTCCTCCCTGAGGCTTCTTCTTCCCTGAGGCTTCTTCCTCCTCCTCCCTGAGGCTTCTTCTTCCCTGAGGCTTCTTCCTCCCTGAGGCTTCTTCCTCCCTGAGGCTTCTTCCTCCCTGAGGCTTCTTCTTCCCTGAGGCTTCTTCCTCCCTGAGGCTTCTTCTTCCCTGAGGCTTCTTCCTCCTCCTCCCTCTTCTTCTTCCCTGAGGCTTCTTCTTCCCTCCTTCTTCCTCCCTGGGCTTCTTCCTCCTCCTCCCTGGGGCTTCTTCCTCCCTGGGGCTTCCTCCTCCTCCTCCTCCCTGGGGCTTCCTCCTCCTCCTCCCTGAGGCTTCCTTCCCTGGGGCTTCCTCCTCCTCCTCCCTGGGGCTTCCTCCTCCCCCCCCGGGGCTTCCTCCTCCCCCCTTCTCCTCCTCCCCCCGAGGCTTCTCCCTCCTCCCCCCTGAGGCTCCTCCCTCCTCCCCCTGGGCTTCTCCCTCCTCCCCGGGGCTTCCTCCTCCTCCTCCCCGGGGCTTCTTCCTCCTCCTCCCCCGGGGCTTCTTCCTCCTCCTCCTCCCGGGGCTTCTTCCTCCTCCTCCCCGGGGCTTCTTCCTCCTCCTCCCGGGGCTTCCTCCTCCCTGGGCTTCTTCCTCCCTGGGGCTTCCTCCTCCTCCCTGAGGCTTCTTCTTCCCTGGGGCTTCTTCCTCCTCCTCCCTGGGGCTTCTTCCTCCTCTTCCTCCTCCTCCCTGGGCTTCTTCCTCCTCCTCCCTGGGGCTTCTTCCTCCTCCTCCCTGGCGCTTCTTCCTCCTCCTCCCTGAGGCTTCTTCCTCCTCCTCCCTGAGGCTTCTTCCTCCTCTTCCTCCTCCTCCCTGAGGCTTCTTCCTCCTCCTCCCTGAGGCTTCTTCCTCCTCCTCCCTGAGGCTTCTTCCTCCTCCTCCCTGAGGCTTCTTCCTCCTCCCCCCGGGCTTCTTCCTCCTCCCCCTCTTCTTCCTCCTGGGGCTTCTTCCTCCTCCCCCTGGGGCTTATTCCTCCTCCTCCCTGGGGCTTATTCTTCCTCCCCCCTGAGGCTTCTTCCTCCTCCTCCCCTGGGGCTTCTTCCTCCTCCTCCCTGGGGCTTATTCTTCCTCCTCCCTGGGGCTTATTCTTCCTCCCCCTGAGGCTTCTTCCTCCTCCTCCCTGAGGCTTCTTCCTCCTCCTCCCTGAGGCTTCTTCCTCCTCCTCCCTGAGGCTTCTTCCTCCTCCCCCTGAGGCTTCTTCCTCCTCCCCCTGAGGCTTCTTCCTCCTCCTCCCTGGGGCTTCTTCCTCCTCCTCCCTGAGGCTTCTTCCTCCTCCTCCCTGGGCTTCTTCCTCCTCCCCCTGAGGCTTCTTCCTCCTCCCCCTGAGGGGCTTCCTCCTCCCCCTGAGGCTTCTTCCTCCTCCCCCTGGGGCTTATTCCTCCTCCTCCCTGGGGCTTATTCTTCCTCCCCCCCTGGGCTTCTTCCTCCTCCCCCCTGAGGCTTCTTCCTCCTCCCCCCTGAGGCTTCTTCCTCCTCCCCCCTGGGGCTTATTCCTCCTCCTCCCTGGGGCTTATTCTTCCTCCCCCCTGAGGCTTCTTCTTCCTCCTCCCTGGGGCTTCTTCCTCCTCCTCCCTGGGGCTTATTCTTCCTCCTCCCTGGGGCTTATTCTTCCTCCTCCCTGGTGCTTATTCTTCCTCCTCCCTGGGGCATTCTTCCTCCTCCCTGGGGCTTATTCCTCCTCCTCCCTGGGGCTTCTTCCTCCACAAAGTCCTCCCTGGGGCTTATTCTTCCTTTGGGGCTTCTTCCTCCTCCCTGGGGCTTATTCTTCCTCCTCGCTGGGGCTTCTTCCTCCTCCCTGGGACACTTTTCATCCAAGTCTTCAAAGTCAAAAACTGAAATATATTCGAGTTACAGAACAACAACAATAAACAGAAAATCTTCCCATTTTAGAAGCTGGAAACAGCAGATGTTGTATTTGATAAGTGACTTTAATGATAAATTGAATTATAAGAGTTGCTGTTGATTAATTTTCAGTCCATTTAATTGTTTCAGCACTAATTGAGTCAGAACAAACCTTCCATAGCCTCCATGCATTTCCAATTTTCTCAGCATTACATTGCACTCTGCTTCCTGTCAATCACAGAAGATAACTCCTAAAAACGTCACCACACAAATTCAACCATCATGTTCACAGTTTTCATTTCAAAAGTGGCATATAATGGGGTGTCAGGATTGATTTGAAGGTCACGATTCGACTCAATTTAAACAATTCTCAGCAGTAACCACACTGACAGCCACTGTTCTTTGCCCACTTCCTTTACCTTTGTTGTGTGTGTGTGTGTGTGTGTGTGTGTGTGTGTGTGTGTGTGTGTGTGTGTGTGTGTGTGTGTGTGTGCGTACATGCATGCGGACATATGGTGACTTTAGGGAAGA